>CAVNYN010213057.1:0-55955 GCA_963692815.1 Nyctanthes arbor-tristis
CTCTCGCTTCAGATGATAATACCTATATTGTTGACCTAATAGAACCTTCTAACAGTGATGACAAAATGTTTGACCCTTATCATGAGTTTTCTCTCATGGCCTTACCTTCCATCGACACAACTGTAACATATACAGTTGTAGGCACTAACACAGGACCCAACTCCACAATTTTTTTACCTGACTTCAAGTATACCTTTCATGTGGAGTTACCTCATGTGTCGAATACTGTCCCACTTGCCAATTTCTTTTCCAAGGCATTTGTCTAATTGCACTCATTTCCCATTGATATCAGATTTTTGCCTACTAACTTCTTTCACATTATTCCAACCCAGCCAACTGTTAATTATTTTCATAATTCTCATGCTGAGATCAAATATAGAATTATTTTAAATAATGAGAGTTATCCGCTTGTTTTGAATGTGCATGGTTTGTATATCTCTTTTAAAGAAAATTTTTATATTTTACTTTGTGTCTCTTTAAGTCGCGTTCCGAAACATGTTAAGAACAAGGTGACGAATTCAAAACTTGAAAGTAATTTGCTTGACTTGCCATTACACTTGAATAGAAGTTTGGATTTCAATTTTGTCAAATTATTATCTTGTTGGGGTTCGTTAGAGTCACCAATTTTGCAATCATTGGTTTGTGCATGCGAGTCTACTATGCTACAATGTGCTATTCATACTGTGGGATCAGTTAATATTTTTTTGTATGAGTTGAATCATATATCACTTCCCAAAGTTTTCTATCAATATTTCATTCGCACTAACAATCACCCTCCTTGGTTAGAGTTTTACTTCGTATGGTTATTCAAAGTTCTATACCGTTGCTTGATGAGGAAGAAAGATTGACCTCCATGGTTTAGAAGCTACAATCTAACTCGCCGGAGTCGAGTTTTCTCAATTTGGGAGAATGATGCATATTTTCAAAAGATATAATTATTTATTTAGTTTGTTTTACTTTATTGTTATTTTGGATTAATGTTTATTTAATTTGATTAGAGTTTTTATTATTACTTAGTCTAGTAGGTTACTTGTTCTAATAGTTTACTTGTTTTAGACTTCTAGTAGAACTTTCCTTAATTATCTTAAAATTAGGTTTATTTTGAACCCTATAAATATAGGGCTTATTTCATTGTATTGATAACCTACTTTTTACGAATACAACTATTTTTAAGAATTCATCTTGATTTTTCCTAAGAACTTATAGGTTCTTAATTTAGTAACTTGCGAGTTGCTCGAGCTTGCAAGCTCATCTCTTTATTCGGCATCACCATGATAACTGTCGCTTGAGTTCCTTTCCGAAACAAACAGGAAGTCAGAATCACAGGATCTACTAACCAGGAATTATTCAATGAAAAAGATCACAAGAAATCATTCTTGACCAAGAAACTACTGATCTATAATATCTTTTAAGTATGACTTGCAAGTGAAGCTTTTGAAGAAAGGGATGTCAAAAAGTGGAAATTTCCCTTCCCTGCAACATTAGATAAAATGGACTTCTTGCCCAAATACATAGTATATATCCTAAAAAAATTTCTACTACTCTTGGAGTACGCACACTCAACACTTCAAGCGAATAAAAATAAGACAAGTGGACTTAAGGGTCCCAATTAATTATAACTGGACCCCTAATATTACTTGTGGATAATCTTCCCTGAAGTACTGATGTTGGTGCCCAGCTTGCTTGTTAACTTCAAAATTGCATAAATCTCCATTGGTATGTCGAATTGCTGTTTCATTACTTGGAATTGAGGCTGCTGGGTCTTCATTAATTTGCTCGAAAAAGCTATGTCACTCATCAAGATAGCTGTTTTATGATCTTGCAAGTCCGGAAGCTCCAGCTTCTGTAGAATTTGAAGAATTCCTTCAGTTCTCAGCAAAAGTGGAGCAGTGTAACACTTTTTTCCCTTTCCTTCATAGAATTTTAATGGCATTTTGACAGAAGGTGGAAGCACCAATGAATGTTAAGGATTCAAAACAGATTTGTTGATTATAGGATAGCCCAGTTAAATTGATATTCAAATATTTGTTGATTCATAAGAATGCCGAATAATTACAATGTTAAAAAAAAATCTCACGTGCCAAAGTTTATTTCATATTAAAAGACCACCCCTAATAATAACAAGTTGAAACATTGCAAATGGTGCCCACAGGTACGATTAAATAATAACAAGGGTAAGATTAAGGCAATTACTTTGCAACCAGTGCTCAACTTCACAATTAAGGCAAAAAGTTCAAAATATAAGCCTTTCATCAACACAACTAGAATCAGCAGTTTCTCAGTACTCACAGCTGGTACTTTTTGACATGTATACTTGCAGACTTTTCACTAAATGACCAGGTAAACGTGACAAACGATAATCAAGCCTTCAGAATCGATACACAGTGATTCAATTAATTGAATCACCCAAGTTTTGTGAATCCAGTTGAGAGAACTGGACCTCTTTGGATATTGGAGTGACATGTAAAAATGAGAGAAAAGTTCTGTTCTTTGTGAATTAAGTCCGCGTATTTATAGAGGTGGGTAGCTATTGATATATACCGCTTCTTATTGTTATCGCTTGTGTATTATCGTCTCCTATATCCATTTTGTAATCGTATCATTCCTGCATCGCGATATGCTAGTTATTTCTTTATGTTTCATTTTTCCCTTAATTCTCTTTTCAAACACCAATTCTATGATCATTTATACGCATGGTATTTTCAGTATTTCACATTGTAATTGCCATATGTAACATAAGATAACAATCACATCACCCTGAAATTAACCGTGCAAATGAAAGCTGCGGCCTACGGGCCTTTTGTCATGTATATGAAGTGTGGACCTCCAAACAATGAAGAAAATCATTCAGCAAATTTCATTAAGGTAAAATAGCTTACGACTTAAACAGAAAGAAATTTGATGGGATATTATTGCAGGATACTATTACATTGGAGAAGAAATTTGTCAATATCATTTTGCAATAGAGAAACTGCTTGATAGAAATAACCAACACGGCATCATTCAAGAATAATCAAGAAGCATAGTTAAAAATTGTGAAAGGAACTAAATAATAACCATGTCAACCATTTCCTTATTGCATATATTTGTCCATGTAATCTGGCTTGATTGGAAAAAGAAAATCATGCTAGAACCATTCTGACATATAAACTTCTTCGGAGTTCGGTTAACCAGTAACTAGTAAAGAACACACTGAATTATTAATTGCTAAGACAAGAATAATGTAGGGAATTCTATCATCTAGGCAAGCACACTAATGAGTAATCCCATATATTACCACATTGGAGAGATCTCAAACTTCATATTTGAGATACAGATGAAATGACCGTTTATGGTAGCGTCATGGGACCCTTGGCTTACTATCCCATGCTTTTCTTGCGTCAACTAGATATGGAAAATATTGATAATACTAGTTCAGCAAATGACTTGTTCACATAGTGACCTATGTGAAGAACCATTTGGTTCCAGCGCCTTCAACACAAATCTCCAGGTCCATGATCAAGAAGGTTGTCCCAATCTACATCTTTCATACAACTTGCATCTAAGCTAAAAAGAGCACTAATTAGGCAATAGTCATCAGCATCAGCCCATATACCTTCATTTAATACAGCGCTTTGGTTTATTTTGAATGCCCAGCTTATCACTAATGGGCCGTCCAAGGAATATTATCCCACAACATTCTCTGCTGCAGATCAGCATTTACTAGATCAAATGAACTCTGGTAGACTGGTAATTATCCTGAGACCACCTTCGTTTCTTCAAATTTGGTAATTTTATTCTTAGCCAAGCATTTCTAACATGCATCCTATGTTTCCCAAGTCCATCTGCCAACTCATTCCACCGGTTACCAAGCTCCTTTTGGTACTTCAGAATCATCTCATGCTCTTCTTCAGTAAATCCGCGAACCTTATCCCTGTGAAACAATTTTGAAGCACGCACTCTAACAGATGCATGAGGCTTATGTGGTATCGCCATTCCAATCACCTTCCAATAGTTTTTCACTTCAGAGTACTTTCTCGTATTGAAAATCATGTAGAAACCTTCTTCACTTGGGCCATGCTCCTCTATGTACTTATAGACTGCCCTTCCAAAAATTTCATCTTCTTCTTGCGTAAACCACTTACCTTGTACCAGCTTCTGTCCCTTGTTGAATCCTTCTGCACAATTTGGATCATCATATGGGGATAAAACCTCAAAATGACCAGAAAAATCTTACTTTCTTGTTACTTTTTCTTGGTTTAAGATGATTTATACGATTTCCCACTAATTTATTCTTTTTATTCTTGTTGCAATTTTTTTCCATATCATCACACTTAGGATCCATAGTCAAACGAAAATTACCTAACGTATCTGCAGAGTCTACTATCAAATATCTTGCTGAACAGCAGCTAAATCATCCACAGGATTCCATCTTCTTTTCTTTTTCTTTTTCTTCATTCCGTTCTTCTCTACAAAATCCTGATTCTCTGCAGTTGATTGATCACCGCCCTTAGCATCTAAATCTTCTTTCAGAATATCTTGCTTTGCAATGGACAAATAACCTTATTTTTTTGGGAAAATCACCAAGAGAGTACTGGTGCAGTTTTCAGTCCTCCACCTAAATCCTTTCTTCCTTCTTTTCTTCGTCTTCTTCAACTTATCAAGCTTCTCCTCAATAATTTAAGTTTTTGACCCCTATATGGTTCTGTAGAGAAAAGTCAAATTTAGATTTTTCCCCCACATTAGATATGCTCGAAAAAGCACAATGTGACTGAAAAGTGTGTAATCTAGACAGTAAGTGGTATGCAATATCCTTATAAAGTACAAGGTGTGGCAAGACGCGAGGAACATAAGTTTTGAGTGTTGACATGTTGTCAAAACAATATCACTCTTTTATTATCAGCAGTGATCATCAGTAAAAATTTGATAAAATTTATTTGAAATTAGTAAACATTTGATAAAGTTTCTGAAAATAAACAGAGCTAGTTGTAAAAATTATTTGGGCAGTTGCCTTTGCATGCATCAACCGAATCAGACTCTATCTTGCGCATACTCAACTATTACAACACATCAAAAGTTGAAAATAAAGGGATTCTAATCTCCGTAGTCCATTCGGGATTCAAGCTCTGCCCTATATGCTTCTGAATGATTTGGAGAATTTCTTCAGTTTCCCCTAACAGGAGACCTGCTTGATGGACACTTTGCTCCCTTTCTTCTATGGCATTCTGGTGACATTTCATGGTTATAACGTGTGTTAAATTGGTCAGGCAGTCTGCGAGTACATGCGCAATCATTGTGGATATATGGTTGAATAATCCCTCGTCGGAAAGGGGATCACTGCGTTCGTGTACAAGCAGAATAGTTCTTGTGGTTCGGTACATAGAATTTGCAGCTACCGCCTCAACCGGCCAATTAAGAGGATTTTTCATACGGCAGTCTTTTACATTTCTCTTGAACTCTGTTACTGTCTTCTCAGCTTGATCCGAGAGTTCTTGCACTACCTCTCTGGAGTTTCTTCCTTTCTGGGACATTTCCTGGAGATCATTGTCTTGCCATTTCTGATACAGTTCCACTGCTACCCACAAAACATCTGCTGCATTTCTGATGTTGAGTCGGACGCCATTTCTGTCCAGGCATTTCTCGATAAGTTTTACATAGAAGAGGCCTTGTTCAACGCCGTTGAGTAACCAATTAGTACTATCTCTTGCGATGTTTGGCAGGGCAATGGCTATACTTGCCAAGGTTGCCACATGTAGAGACCAGCAATCAGGAGTTTCCTGGGAATGAAGTGTTGGTATTTGAAAATCATCAATTTCTGTCAAGTTGCTGAAATTGTTTATTTTGAGTAAAAGGTTTTTTAGGTTCTTTGGTTGCTGTCTTTTACCGATCTCGATCACTTTATCCACCTTCCTGCAGATGCTTTTAAGGGTCTTGGGATGCTGCTCGACTTCGCCTTCAAGTAGCAGAACATAACGGGTCAGATCCTCTTCGGAATTAACTTCTGGTCCTGGTGCAGATTCTGGAAACTCATGGATGTGTGATCTGCTCGAGTTGAATACAATCTTCAACCTTTTGATGCTGTGGAATGATGAGACGATCCAGGTCACAAACCAGACTGAGAGAATTCGGACTAATTTGCTGGACAGTACAGTCAAGATTTGAGCTCTAATGACAAGATCAAGAATTAGTCCTTTTGCATCATGAATAAATTTTCTCCACCTCCGGTTTCTGATTTGCAAGGAAAAGGATCTTTCTTTCCAATCCACCAGCCTCTGCGTCCAGTAGTTCTCGACTGTGAATGCGTTCTGGAAGTTCGTCTGGCTTTCGTGTGAGTATGAAAAATTTACTGCAGTCAACCATCTGAAACCAGGGGCAATAGTGCCCACAATCACTCCAGCAGATTGAGCAAGTACTATAAAAATTGTCGACCGACCATAGCTAGAAGCTGTTTCACTGAATGTTTTACACTTGATGGCCATCCGAAAATGAGCCTCTACCAGAACAAAGGCCATCAACAGACAAACAACACCTGAAGTCGAACAGGTCACAGAACGAGCAATCACGTATTGAGGACCACTGGTTTCCGCCATCACCCAATATTTCTTGATCATTGCTCTCAGTTTATTTGTCCTCAGATTCTCAAACTCCTCAGACTCTGCGACCTCTTCTTCTGAAGCCAGTTTCACCATTTCCTGATACTTGAACTCGAGATACCTTTTGGTGGTCGGGACCATTATAGCCGAAGCACATAACATGAAAAGCAAGAGAAGGATGAAAAAACTAGCTATCATTTCTTCTTCAAACAATACTCGACCGCCAAGAAAATGCCTCATTTGGATGATTTGTATGCAAACATTTGCCAGGACAGTAATAACAAGAATACCTAAAGCAATCACATTCAACAGAATCTCTTTATCAGTCATGGATCCCAAAGATGTCATGAAGTTTCCCATAGCAGTTGACATGAAAACTAGGCTACTGACTTTTGCGAGCCTATCAGTGGGAGCGTACATACGAGTAGTAAGATCAACGGGAAGCTTCATCGCCACTGCTAATAGTGACAAAGACGCAGCATTGATCGAAAAATACTTCGATGGGAACCATAACTTTTTGGCTCGGAATCCAACGAACACATCGGCTGCCATGGCCAAGGCACAAACTAAAGAGGCTGCAGCAACATAGATGCCTATCCATGGCATTGGAGCTTCAAGTTGCTTCTGTACATCAGTATCAAGGGTCATTGGGGCTGGTTCAAGTAAGTGGAATATAGCAATGAATCAAAATTTCAATGAAAATGGATTCTATGCAACCTTAATCAAATTTATGTTGGAATTTTGATTAATGATAGAACTACAAATGATTTAATAATTTCATTATGCACTAGATTCCTGATAATTTGACCCGCAAATGCACGGAAAGGAGACAAAAAGGAAAACACCAGCTAATACTAGTCAAAATATTCATAGGGTGTCTCAGCAGATATAATAAATAATCCCATTTGGTTACATTCTTATATTTTTATCCAACAAGTCTTTTCATCTAGACTGGACCATTGGAGGCAAGTCTTCAAAGCATTACTGGTTTTTCTTGTAGTGTGTGTATTTTATTGATGTATGATTCTTGTTAAAATGAGAAAATTATAACGAGATATACTACGCGGTAGAGTAGTAGTATTTGAAATGCACGGTTTTTATTAACTAAATTTGTTGGAATTTGTGGATTGAAAGGGGCAGTTCGTTGGGAATTTTAGTTGCTCCACACTTGACTCCCGCCCCGGCTTGAAGTGAGGTGGGATACGGGGAAGGCAGTCCAACCCGATTGCCCACCCTAAAGTAATCAAAATCTCAAAAACGGAAGTACAAAAACGAATAGCATTTCCCATCTCAAAAATAGAAACTTCACGATCAATTTTAAAAATTGGAGGTTCTATGAATTTGTTTCAAGATCGTGCAACTATGAAACTTCTATCTCTTTAACAATTTTTTGGAATCCATGCATTATATTAAGTTGACTCATTTGACTCAACTGGAATTTTCTAACTATTTATGTAACGCGGATTTATTTTAATTTTACCATTAATTAAAATATATATATCGGGAGGTTGTAGATCAGGTTGTACTATATATTATTTTTATTATTTCCCCATTGTTCTTATTGGCATGGTCTAACTAATCCACCAGGACAAGGTTCAAACATCATCAACCATGTTACCACTCTTTCCAACTTTCAGACTATTTGAATATATGGACCTTCCTTTATTTATTTTCGTTGCAGCCTCATTTGTTTTTCTAGTTCGTCTAAAAGGACATCTAACATCATTATTATTGCAAACTTTCACATCATCAAGAATAGACTATACAAGAAAGTTGGGGGTTTATCCCTCCAAACATGCGAAATACAATTTGTAACAAATTTGTGCGTGCCAACATTGCTTTCCCTTCTAATAAAATCACAATTTGCAACTAGAATTTAAATTATTACATGTTACCCGGAAATATGTTGATGCATGAGATGTGCTTGTATTGGCTTTGATAGTTTTTTGTTAACACTTATTCACAGATTGTAATAAAGTTTTGATAAAACGTAATTTGTCTCATTCTATTTACATTTCAAAACTGGCGTATTTAACAAATACACTAGCCACACCACCCATCGTTTAAACAATATATCTGGAGAATGAGAACACAAGGTAAATTACTGATACACAATTAAACACAAGCACAGAGAACAGATGAAGTGCTACAAGTCTCTTGTCAGGATAAAACAAAATTTAAGTAGCCATTACAATCTCCAAAACCTTAAATGTAAAACAACTCCTCCAACTAAATTTGATCTAATGCCAGCCCGCTCAGACGTGGGAGGAGAATGGGACTACTCCTTCAACTCCTACGAACAAAATTGCTTGAGCAACTCTAAAAAAGATTGCCAGGCCTGCACCAATGCTCATTTGGACCCTTTTTTTTGGGGTTGGGGGGGGTTTGGGGTTGGGGGGATCTTACCCCCTACATTTTATTAATTAATAACGAAAAATATTTACATGGGAGGAGAACCAAACCAAAACCTCCCAAGGACTCAAAATTACATAACAAAACTATGCAACCTACACTTCATTATTATAAACAAAAGGAACATCTTATGCACTATATATCAAAGCATATAGATTCCCGTATACCCATCCTAGCAACCTTCTCTATTTTTCACTCTTGGCAAGTAAGGTAAATTCATCTGCTCAGTCTTCAAAATTCCTCTTGTGCTCAGTCTTCTAATTTCCTCTTTCATTTTCTTTTACACACATACTATGAGGAATTCATCTACCCATCCTATAGAATCAACCGCTAATGAACCTGCATTTGTGCCCCCAGTTTACTCCTTGATACATAGTCAATAACATACACTTGATCCCTTATCTAACTCAACAAGGCCCCAGTTTACTCCTTGATACATAGTCAATAATACACAACTGTTCCCTTATCTAACTCAACAAGGCCCCCAGTTTACTCCTCAATACATAGTCAATAATACACATTTGATCCCTTATCTAACTCAACAAGGACCCATGCACCAAATCCTCATTTAAAATTGATTTTCCCATTAGAAGGGACAGGGCTAAATACCCCAAATAACCAAATCTAATGAAATGTATCAACATTCTAATTTTAATCTAAAAACTCAGCAACCAACAGGATTACTGTAACTATCTGTCAATTGATTTTATTACGGTATGCAACTATAGTTATGTTCTCTGACTCCATGTATGTATCTGATATGTCCATAAAGAGCCTATGTAAGTGAATCAAATGCACAAAACATCAATTTTTGAAATGAAGCACACAAAAGTAATGTGGCATGCTGTGTTCATTAACAAAAGTCCAATTTAAATGCATAAAGATGCATCCAATTGAACTTAGGTCAGATAATATCCACTCAGAAACACAGGAATTATATTTTTATTATTATTATTTTTTTTTTTTGGGCTTAGACCAACCCAACCGAAGGCAAAGGTTAATCAAAAAAGAACCCAAATGAGTCTTTAACTACCTGTAGATACGCTAATGACAATTAGAGAAAAATAAAACAAGCCCAAAGATATGAAAACATGTGAATATCAATACCAATCAACTACAAAACATAAGATTGATAGCTATCACCATTGCATATAGCCAACAGAAAATGAAAATACCATTGGAATAATACGTCTCCATGAACCATTATCTATCCCAACAAGTTCATACTCTTTTTCTGTGAAGTTCATTCATTCAAAATTTAAATTGAACAATAATGACAAAAATAAAGGTACCATAAAGTGAAAGTAACAAGCTAATCAACCGTCTGCATGATATCCTCGGCGGTGAATTTGGTTCCTTTGTCCTTGTCCGCGGCGGCGCGTCCCTTGGACTTGCGGTCGAGCAGAGATTTACGGTCCTTGTCAAGGCGGAGCTTAGTGATAACCACCTTGGAAGGGTGGATTCCGACATTGACAGTGGATCCATTAACCTTCTCACGGGTGATCCGCTCAATGTGAATCACCCATCTCTTGCGGTAAACCTGCACAACCTTGCCATCGCGTCCCTTGTAGGTTCCTCGGACGACTTGAACCTCGTCATCCTTGCGAACCGGCATGGATCGGACGTTGTACTTAGTACGAAGGTCAGATGAAAGCGGGGCGCTCATCAACACACGCCGGACACTGGACGGCGCCGTGAAGTGGGCCTTCCGGTTCTTGCGCCGGGAAGAGGATACTCGTGGATTGTATTTCATCTTCTCCGGCGTTGATTTCTGATACTTCAGGGAATGCGGCGGGTGAAATGAAGACCAGTAGGGTTTTGCGCTTAATATAGTGGCTTCTTGCCGTGAACGGCGTCGTTTCTTTAAGTATTGATTTAGAGAAGATTGTGATAAATATTGCGCATTTGTCATGGATTTTGACCTTGTAGATACAAATTGAAGTGATTATTAGCTCATAATGATAAGCATACGAGAATTTTATTTTGCCTACACATGCATGTTATCTTATACATATATGTAACATATGACATACATTTATGCTATAAGTGTGAAGTGCTTATAGTTTAGATGTTTGACATATTTACACATATACATAATAACATGCATACGTGTAGGTAAAATAAAATCTTTAGATAAACATAATAATTGTTGTAAATAATTAAATATTTAGTGAATGATTATATTACCCCCGCAAACCCTAGACATATTACCATTGTACCCCCTAAAATCTTAATTTTGTATCTATAAATAGAGGTTTCTACTTCTCATTGTAAGAACACAATTTTCTAAGAGGTAATTATTTATCTCTTCTTTTCTCCCTTTTTATAATATGTTATCACCACGATATGGTTTTTACTTTTCGCCTCTATCGTATTCTACCATGAATTTCGTTTTCTTTGATTCCTTCATGAAAATCGACAGCCAATATATTGTATACATATAATTTTGTTGGCTGCCTTTTGCCCTTTTACACTTTGACTCCACGTTTTATCATTGAGATGTCAGCCAATGGATTATATATATATATAATTTTGTTGGCAACCTCCTTTTTACATTTTGTTGATTTTATCCCGCAATGATATTTGATTTCCACTTATTAGTTTTGAAACACAATTTTTTGAAGTTTAATTTATATGTTGATGATTTTATTTTCTTTCACGTATATGACTGGGAAACAAAATACTAATTTGATTATCCATATCATTACGTATAAATATACATAAAAGGGATAGCTAATGTTCAATTTTAATGGATTTTTGGCTTCCAAATTTATATATCATGTTTACAATCATATTTTGATTAATGATATAAAGGGATCATGAAATCTTCTCTTGATTGATTCTTTTTGAAATAATACGACGACCAATTACAAAACGAATGTAAATTTGGTAGTCACATATTATACTACCATTTCCTTTTCTTATGTAGTAGGGAGATCAAGAAGGTTTTTTTTTTTTTATTGATCTTCCTCTTATTTTGATTTTGGTTGCCAATTACATAATACATATGAATATGGTAACCATTATCTATTGATAAGCACCAACAGTCTTTTAAATACCATGCATCTTATATCTGTTATATTGTTATTTTCAATTATTCCTGCACAGTTAATTGATCTAACTATTAGATATATTATATAATATATTTATTTAAATTCATGTAATCATGCTGGTATAATTCTCATCATATAACTGTTTGTCTTACAAATTGTCGTTCTGTGCTCCTAAGTAGCACGTTAATTTTATTATTTTCTCTTAAGGGCAAATAACTAATATTATATTATTCTTATCCCTGAATGAAAGAAAGCAAATTTACATTATAACTGATATTGTTTATATAATATTATTTTAACAATATAATATGTATTAATTGGA
Source organism: Nyctanthes arbor-tristis (assembly GCA_963692815.1). NCBI lineage: Eukaryota > Viridiplantae > Streptophyta > Magnoliopsida > Lamiales > Oleaceae > Nyctanthes > Nyctanthes arbor-tristis. The sequence continues at coordinate 12,360 of CAVNYN010213057.1, forward strand.
GTATTTTTCCTTTTGTAGAAAATTATCTAAATGGCCAATATCACAAAATTAGAGTTTGCCACGCTTGACATCTCTGGAAAAAATTACCTGTCGTAGATTCTTGATGCTGAGATACATCTTGTATCAAAGGGTCACGGTGAAACAATGAAAAAGGGAAATACACAATCCCTACAGGATCGTGCTAAAGCATTAATTTTCATTTGCCATCACCTTCATGATGGATTGAAAAGCGAATATCTTACAGTAAAAGATCCTGAAGATCTTTGAAAAAAGTTAACTGAAAGGTTTGATCACCAAAAGAGTATAGTCCTTCCTAGAACCCGATATGAGTGGATGCATCTTCACTTACAAGATTTCAAAACTGTTAGCGAGTACAACTCAGAGCATTTTAGAATATGCTCAAAACTCAATCTGTGTGGGAAAAAAATCACAGATGAGGACATGTTAGAGAAAACTTTCTCTACTTTTCATGTATCCAATGTCTTACTGCAGCAACAATACCTCGAACGTGGTTTCAAGAAATATTCAGAACTTATTTCTTGCTTACTTGTTGTAGAACAGAACAATGAGTTACTAATGAAAAACTATGCATTGTGCCCAACGAGGTCTGCAGCACTGCCTGAAGCTAATGTTGTTGATTTGCCTAAATAAATGCAACAAATTATGAACGCGAACGTGGATGCGGAAGCGGTCGTGGACGTCGACGGGGGCGTGAACGTGGATATGGATAGAATAATAGGCCAAATAATAAACAACAAGACAACAGCTCCAAAAAACATAAAACAAGTGAAAACAATTCCTTCAAAAGGAATGAAGAGAGTTTCTATAGATGTGGGATGGAAGAACATTAGTCACGTACCTGCCGTACTGCTAAACACCCTGTGGATCTCTACCAACAATCCATCAAGGGAAAGGGAAAAGTCGAGACCGCTCTTCCGATCTCAAGCTTTGATGATCCAAATGATATGACTCATTTGGATGTCTTCGATTTTTTGGTTGATTCAAGCGGAAATGCGGTTTATGGCAGTGCTATGGCGGATATTGATTGGTTTATTCTTGTTTTTATTTGCTTTTACATTGTTGCATTAGATATGAACTTATTCACTTTCTAGTTTTAATGATTAGTTGCCATGAGTTATTTCTATTTCCGAATAAACTATTTATTATTTGATTTTCATATTTAAATTTTTCTTGTTTAGATACAAATAGAGTAAAGATGATTTGTCAAGATGTTTGCTTAGCTGATAGTGCCACTTCCCACACAATTTTTTGAGAGAAAAGGTATTTTGTTGAATTAACATTAGCAACTAATAATGTTAATACAATTTCTAGAGCATTAAATATCATTGAGGGGAAGAGCCAATATAGTCTTACCCAATAATGCAAGATTATATATTAATGATGCACTTTATTCTAGCAAATCCAGAAGAAATTTGCTTAGTTTTAAATATATTTGCTGCAATGGATATCATATTGAAACAATGCAAGAAAATAATATTGAATATCTTTCTATAACTTCTTTTCTATCTGGCCAGAAGCAGATAAAAGAAAAATTACAAGCACTCCCATCTGGGATGTATTTCACAACTATAAAGTCAGTTGAATCAAATTATATAGCGAACCAGAAGTTCGAAGACCTAAAAAGTTTTATACTTTGGCATGATAGACTTGGAGATCCAGGAGCAGTAATGATGCGATGTATCATTACTAGCACACATGGACATTCTTTAAAGAACCAGAAGATTCTTTTGCCTAATGATTATCCATGTAATGCTTGCTCACTAGGGAAATTAGTAGTCAAACATTCCCCTATAAAAGTTAATGTTAAACTTCCAAAGTTTTTAGAAAGAATTCATGGGAGATATATGTGGGCCTATACACCCACCATGTGGACCATTTAAATACTTTATGGTTTTAGTTGATGCTTCAACAAGATGGTCACATGTATGCCTGCTTTCGACTAGAAATATGGCTTTTGCCAGATTACTAGCTCAACTAATAAAATTGCGAGCTCAATTTCCCGATTATTCTATCAAGACAATCCGTCTTGATAATGCTGCCGAATTCAGATCCCAGGCATTTGATGAGTACTGCACTTCTATTGGTATTGTTGTAGAACACTCGGTTCCCCATGTACATACTTAGAACGGCCTTGCAGAGTCATTTATAAAACGATTGCAACTGATTGCTAGGCCATTACTTATGAAAACGAAATTACCAACTTCTGTTTGGGGTCATGCAGTATTACATGCTGCGTCATTAATTCGCTTAAGGCCAATCGCTTATCATAAATACTCACCTCTACAATTAGCATTTGGCCGAGAACCTGATGTTTGTCACCTAAGAATTTTTTGTTGTGCTATCCAAGTTCCAATTCTACCCCAACAACGCACTAAAATGGGTCCCCAAAGAAGACTTGGGTTTATGTTCGTTTTGATTCACTAACAATTATTAGGTATCTTGAACCACTAACAGGTGACCTATTTACTGCACGTTTCGCAGACTATCATTTTGACGAAATGGCTTTTCCTACTCTAGGAGGGGCAAAACTACATCCTGAAAAACAAAATAAAATTTCTTGGAATGAATCTACCTTGTCTCATTTTAATTCCCGAAGCAATCAATGTGAGTAAGAAGTTGAAAAAATAATTCATTTGCAAAAGATTGCAAATCAATTACCTGATGTGTTTGTGGATACAAAGAAAGTGACAAAATCACATGTAACGGCACAAATACTCTAGCAAAAATTGATGCTCCTATAGAACGATCTGCTATAGCAAGTGAATCAAAAGAACTTCAGAAACGTGGTTGACCACTTGGAGTTAAAGATTCTGTGCCTAAAAAAAAGAAACGTACAAGATAACAATCAACCACAAACTCAAGAGGAGCATGAATTGATTGATCAATCAAATAAAGAAGATTTGATTCCTGCAGAATCACAAATGAAGAGATCTCAATAAACTATTTATCATCACACAAAGTTTATGAAAGAAACAATGTTGTGATAGATAATATTTTCGCCTATAATGTGGCTCTTGATATCATGCATGAAAATGAGGATCCTAAACTACAGTCTGTTAAAGACTGTTAGCAAAGAAATGATTGGCCAAAATAGAAGGAAGTCATACAGGCGGAGTTGAATTCTTTGGAAAAAAGGGAATTTTTGGACCTGTAGTCCAAACACCCAAAGATGTAATTCCTGATGGATATAAGTGGGTGTTTGTGAGAAAAAGAAATGAGAACAATGAAATTACGAGATACAAGGCTCGACTTGTCACAGAGACTTAGAATAGACTACGAGGAGACAAATTCTCCTATGATGGATGCCATAACATTCAAATATTTGATGAGTTTGGTTGTCTCACAAAAGTTAGATATGCGACTTATGGATGTAGTAACTGTCTATCTTTACGGCTCATTTGATAGTGAAATTTACATGAAAATCCCTGAAGAATTCAAAGTGCCAGAAGCAAGTGATTCATTCCCTAAAAATATGTTCTCAGTTAAATTACAAAAATCACTCTATGGATTAAAACAATCTGGACGGATGTGGTATAACCGTCTGAGTGAATATTTGTTGAAAGAGGGATATCAAAATGATAATATTTGCCCATATGCTTTTATAAAGAAAACTGATGTTAGATTTGCAATAGTAGCAGTTTATTTAGATGATTTAAATCTTATAGGAACTCTTGAAGAGCTCAACAGAATTGTTGAGTATTTAAAAACTGAATTTGAAATGAAAGATTTGGGGAAAACCAAATTTTGACTTGGTTTGCAGATTGAACATTTTTCAGAAGGATTATTTGCTCATCAGTCTACATACACAGAAAAAGTTTTAAAAATGTTTTATATGGATAAGGCACATCTATTGACATCTCTAATAGTTGTCCGATCACTTGATGTATATAAAGATCATTTTCGTCCAGTTGAAGATGAGGAAAAGATTCTTGGTCCTGAAGATCTTAGCGCAATTAGAGCATTGACATATCTTGCAAATTGCATTCGACCAGATATAGCTTTTTTTATAAATCTCCTTACTAGATATAGTTCTCACCAACTCAAAGACATTGGAATGGTATTAGAAATATTCTTCGTTACCTTAAAGGTACCATAAACTTGAGATTATTTTATTTACAAAACACAAGCTCTTCTTTAGTTGGCTATGCAGATGCAGGTTATCTCTCCGATCAACATAAAACTAAGTCACAAACAGGATATGTCTTTACTTGTGGAGAAACAGCTATATCATGGAGATTTGTGAAATTAACCTTAACAACAACATCTTCAGATCATTCAGAAATTATTACAATCCATGAAGCAAGTCGTGAATGTGTATGACTTAAGAAAATGACACATCATATTCAAACATCATGTGGAATAGTTTCAACAAAGGAAGGTCCAACGATACTGTACGAAGATAACGCAGCTTGTATTGCACAACTTAAAGGAGGCTTCATCAAAGGAGACAGGACGAAACACATATCTCCAAAGTTTTTCTACACACATGAACTGCAGAAAAGTGGGGACGTCAACATTCAACAAATCCGTTCAAGTGATAATGTAGCTGATTTATTCACAAAGGCGTTACTAACTTCTACATTCAAGAAATTGGTCCATAAGATTGGAATGCGTCGACTTGAAGATCTTCAGTGATTGACATCAGGGGGGAGTAGTTGTACTCTTTTTCCTTTGACCAGGTTTTTTACTCTTCGTTATATACTGTACTCTTTTTTCCTTGAGTTTGTACTTTTTTCCCACTGGAATTTTGCTCTTCCGATCTTTTTTAACGAGGCAGTTAGATGTAGAGATAGTCATTCAAGAGGGAGTATTGTAAATAATTAAATATTTAGTGAATGACTATCCTCCCCGCAAACCCTAGACATGTTACCATTGTACCCTTGAAACCCTAACTTTGTATCTATAAATAGTGGTATCTGCTTCTCATTATAAAAACACAATTTTCTAAGAGGTAATTATTTATCTCTTCTTTTCTCTCTTTTTATAACAATAATAACATTATAAGGGAGAGTATTGTATATATTTACTTCATTTTGTCAATATGATATTAGTAAGATACTTGATTCGAATTCTGACTCTGGTGTTAATTGAAATGAATTCGCCCCATTTTTAACTAATATACACATGTTCGATTTATTTAAATGTTCATTGCAATTCATATGGATTTAATAGTTGGTTAGGTTTGTTATATGCATATTTTTAGTTTTGTCATATGCAAAGCAATTAGTGTCTGAATTGCAGTTTACTTCAGTCAAGATCAAATAAATAAATAAGAAAATCAAAATATTTTAAAAAATAAAAAAATCAAATCTTTATTAAAAAAATAGATTTTATTAAAAAACTCATTTTTTTACACTATTAAAAACTCAATTGATCTTATTTAAAAAGGTGAAGTTATTTATAAAAAGTCAAAATGCAAAACTAAAATTTTATCTTTTTACATGTTGTACGCTTATAGTTAGGTTTATCTTATCATTAGTTCGTATTAAAGTTTACATTGAGATTTTTATATTTAAGATCCATAATACATATTTTTCGACTTAAAATGAGAAGAAAATTCAGAAGAAAAAGGTAAAAATGAAATCAACAACTTAATTGCAAATATATCTAAAACCGCATGGAAAAAAGAGAGAGAGAAAAGAAAAAAAAAACGAAAGGAGACAACACAAAAGAACAAAATAAGAAAGATTACGAGCCTCACAACTCACTCTTTTATAGTAGTAGGATAGACTATCACTTTTTATCTCTCCAATTCTCTATCAATTTTGGGGTTTTTGGTCAAATTTTTCTCAAAAAGACGTTATGTATTAGTAAAAGCATTTTGCCAATGAGGTTTTAACCCGTTTGGTTAGACGATTAACTTTTACCGATCCAGGGTGCATCTTTTGACGCATCGTAATAGTTGAGTACATTTGCAGTTTGCCAAAAAGCAGTAGTATAGAGACTGACTTCAATTTGTGATAAGCAAGTCCCTAAATAATTTGTAACACTACTACACTAGTTCTGTTTTGTTTTGGGAGCTTTGTTTATTTTCCCTGGTTTCTACTTATAAACCAAGAGTGGATACAAAGAAAAAAAAAGCTCAAAGCAAGCAAAAATCTTCCTGAACAAACCATATTTGTCTCCTGAAAAGTGAAAGAAAAGCCCTTAAACAATCCATTCAGATTCTGCTAACCACCCCAAGTAAAGAATCAGCACTTCATAAATTAAGTATCAATTCTACTAAGGAACAAAATTTGTTACTGCTCTGCCATGGATTCATCCCTCTTGATCACTATATCTGTTGCATTTCATCTATTAGTTTCTCTATCTTCTAGGCATGGCAGTGCTAAAGCGTGTGAAGTTTTCTGCGGGAGTCTTAGGATTGATTACCCTTTCGGGCTTCAACCAGGATGTGGGCATCCAGGCTTTCGGGAACTGTTATTTTGCATCAACGACGTTCTTATGTTCCACATTAGCTCGGGTTCATATCGTGTATTGGCTATAGATTACACCTACCAATCTCTAGTGTTACATGATGCTCACATGTCCACTTGTGACTCGATTGTGCTAGGAGGCCGAGGCAATGGATTTGTAGTCGAGCCATGGCGTGCACCATACATGAACCCTACATCTGACAACGTGTTCATGCTACTAGGCTGCTCGGCCGAATCATCACTTTTCCAAGGTTTTCATGGGAAGCATTGGCCTTGTAGAAACATTTCTGGGATGAGTTGTGAAGAGTACTATGAATGTCCAGGGTGGGAAATGATCCGGCCAAAGGAGGACCGGCCAGTTTACCGACTGGGCGGACCGGATTGTTGTGCGATACCATACAATGACTTGAAGGCTATTAATCTTTCAAAACTTGGTTGCCAGGGATACAGCAGTGCCTATAGTCTAGCACCCTTGAGGCGGGCAGGGCCGGACGAATGGTCTTACGGGATAGAAGTTAAGTACTCTGTGCAAGGAAATGCGGGCTTCTGTCGATCATGCGAGGCCACCGGTGGGTCGTGCGGGCACGACATTTATAATAATACCGACTTGTGTTTGTGTGGGGGTTGGAATTCTACAGCAACGTGTGATGCGGGTTAGTCTTTATACTTCATTCTCACTTTGCCTTCACTTAAAGGAGTTATATTATTCAACATACCAAACATGACTTTGTTTTCTGTATTTATCTTATCTTGTTCCGTCCCATCCAGCAGTCCAGTCAGGATCCGACAAAAGAAAATGGTCTCTAATGGTCAAGTTAACAGGTATGACATATAGTTTTGAAAGCATTGAAGTCGACTCTATATATCTACTAGAACTATGGTTTAGTAACTTTGTTACGCTGGTTGCTTCATATGTCCACTTTCTTACACTGACCGGAAAACGGTTTAAACATTTTGTAGGATTTGTAATAAGTACATTCATTTGGAGACATCTCATGGAGCAATTTCTTGAAGCCTTATAGCTATGACAGAAGACAGAAGTGCAAATGATTTGCATTTGTTGAAACCTTAAGTATTGTAAACTGTCTAGTGATTTTGGAGGAATTTAGGTAACTGATGAATGAGGATATATGATATACTTTGTGAGCACCATATAATAATTACGTAATGCTAGTAATTTTTTCTTCATCTCGATCCCGAAATTTGTTCAGTTGTATATAAATAAAATTTTCTTTTCATTAGCATTAATTGTGCACATAGCCAAGACTCATGTAGTCTAATAGCATCCTAATTAGCTCCTAAACTCTTAATCAAGAGTTTGATTCCCCTCCCTTACAATGCTTTTGCAATGTCAAAAAAAAATGTGCAGGCAAAATTGAGCTTAAAAATAACTAAGCTTATTCATGAATTACAAGAAAAATATCGAAACTGAGCTGGATTGTTTTTGTTTTCGGTTCCCTAGATTTTGAAATAGAAATAGAATGCTAAATGATCGTATGGAGTTTTTTCACAATTCTTCATCCACGCTTCTAGTTTTTCTTCAAAGATTAATCATTTTTGTTACTATTGCTTATCCCTTGTCTCTATGCACCACTAAAACGGTATACCAATCATCAATTATAAAGAGATTTTCTCCCGGTAGAAATAGATCACGTATTGCTTTCTATGTCTATTTTTTCATTATTCTTTATCTAATATCAATTGCCTCTCATTTTACACCAAACTTCTTAATCAATAATTCTCTCCACAATTACTCATTCTCCATAAAAAACACTAATTGCCAACTAAATCTCTTCTACTAGCCCTAAATTGTTATATATGGATGTATCTCCGTCCTCAAGCCTTTCTTTCTCCAATTCTCTCCTCTACTAATCAATCTTCTTCCTCCCGTTTCTGTATTCTCTTATAGACTATCCACCGTATAGCGATATACTAGTGACTTATTTCTTGAATACACACAAAATACAAGAAGATGGTGCAATTATTCATGTTCTGCCATGCCAAAAGGAGATAGCTGCACGGATGATCACAGAACTCATGATCAATTCTCTTCGGCAGACCAGTTCCTACCAAAATTCTGAAACCCTACTTAGTGCTAACCCCCACTTCTGTATCCCAATCTTGAATCTCCGCAGCATTTGCATTCAGCCCAGTTGGTAAAGGCACACTTCAGTTACTGTCCAACTGCAAGGCAGGAATTTTCATTCAGAGTGGATTAGTATTGCATTATCTGATACATTTCGTTTCCGGGTGCACTGTGAAATGGCTATTTTTCATCATATTCTTCTTTCTTCATCTCTGAATCAGTGTTTGTCGATTCCTTGCCACCTCTTATCACAAAATTCAGTATACAAGCTTAGAAATTCATTCTTGGACGCTCCAATTAATGTGAAGTGCCCAACTCACGTGCCATTTGCTTTGGCAAATTCACATAATAATGTTCCTCCCAAATCTTCTTTTAGCCAGGTAAAATCTAAGGCTTCTGTTTCTACACATCGTTTTATCTATGTTTCCCTGTTGTCAAATTTTTTCATGTTTTGTTCTATTTTTGTTTCTTGATGTTGTTATTTCTGTTGGCCTGCTCTAGTTAGTTGAGGCTTTAATAAATGGTGTTGATTTATCTGAAGCTGAAGAAGAGGCATCCCTTGATTTCTTGTTGGATAGTGCTGATGAGGCACTGATTAGTGCATTTCTAGTCGTTTTGAGGGCTAAGGGAGAATCTTATGAAGAAGTAAGTGATTCTCTTTCATGTTTTTGCAAATGTTTCTGAACTTGGTATGCATTATTTTTTTCATAAATTATAAGTTTATTGTTTCTGTAAATTTTGAAGCTTTTGTAGCTTTAGTAAACTTCTGAGTTCTTACTGCAAATATTCAAAAAGAAATTTCCAGTCTTGCATATCAAATTGAGTTCAGATGACTTACTTTTTCAATTAAGTTAAGCTGGACTTTCTTCTCAAAACTTTGGAAACGTATTGTTTATAAATTATAATTCTTTGAGACAAGTTACTGTAACATTTACTTTGAAACTAATTATGGATTTTAAATAATCAAACGAGTCCTTGTGAACTATGTTTTGTAAAATACTAGTTTGAGGGAAGAGTTGGTATTTTTTTCGATCAACTCTAAACAAGTAGATGCTCAGCATGGTGTGGCATACACCCACACAGAACTGTTAACCTATCCAGTGGGTAGGTGTTAATATACGCAGAAAAATGGTTCTTCACGTGGAAGGAAAATTTTAAGTTCTCATCTATTAATTCCTAGCGATCGCCTTATTATGGATATCAACTTTTCCAGAACCATACATGAGAGGCACCATAGCTTTCTTTAATCTCATGGGCTCAAATGTAAGTGATTAGTACTGTACTGGTGCTGCAATCAGCTGGAAGGAGAATATGTTTTCATAATGGTTAAGGATTTCTTTACACAGAAAATAACCCTGTGGTACAACACAAAGAAATAGTTCCTAATAGTTGCTAAATAGGTTGCTGGATTTGCAAGAGCAATGATAAAGCACTGTAGGAAAGTGGAAGGAATAAATGATGCAGTTGATGTCGTTGGCACTGGTGGCGATGGTGCAAATACGGTAAACATTTCTACTGGAGCTTCAATTCTTGCTGCGGCTTGCGGAGCAAAAGTTGCTAAGGTAGACTTTTTTCTGCCAGACGAGTTATTCATTTCTTGATTTTACTTCATAATTTTTTAACAATTTGAAATAACATGGTGAGAACAACATTAAAGTCAAGCTTTTCCGTTGCAGCAAGGTAATAGGTCAAGTTCATCTGCCTGTGGTAGTGCTGATGTTCTTGAGGCATTGGGGATCAGAATTGACTTGGATCCAGAGGTTTGTGCAGTTACATTATCACAAGTTTCACAATTCTGTTTACTCTACTTATGCTGTTTGATCCCGTGAACCATATGCTCAAATTATTGGGTCTTAAGAAATGTTAACAATCTAATCTCAATCCATTTTCATTTTTCGTCCTGCTATATGCTATGATAAAGCTGGAAATACCTGGAAAGTACTATTAGCAATTCTGTTTGCCAGGGCTGTATATTAATGGAATTGAATAAAAAGGCTGGGTTAACTTTAAAAGGGCGTCCTCGTAAGGAGTAAATCATCTTAATTTTTTCTTTCATTTTGGATTTTGAGTTCAATGCACCATACTGGCATGTTTATATAGAGTGGGTAGAGTTAGACTATTGTGTTAGTGAACTATATCATGTTACGTTGTAAGCTAAAATGAAGTTTAAGTAGCCTGCAGATAGGCCCATAACAATAATAGCGAAGGTGCATTTTTTTTTTTTATTGCAATATATCTATCCAATCATGTTCACTGTTACTATTTTAGGGGGTGAAAAGGTGTGTGAATGAAGCAGGGATTGGCTTCATGATGTCTCCCGTTTATCATCCAACGATGCAGATTGTTAGACCAGTCAGGAAAAAGCTAAAAGTAAAGACAATATTCAACATCTTGGGGCCTATGTTGAGTTCAGCCAGAGTTCCCTTTGCTGTTGTTGGGGTATACAAAGAAGATTTAGTGAGTATATTGGCTCTAGTTGTTTGATTATAGAATTTTAATTATTGCACTATATCTTTGACCATTTTTAAGCTTTACTACTGCATCTTCCTGCCTGTTCTGTGAAGTTTTGCCTTTCTAATATCATTCTGGCTCATCATATAAAACTTAGAGGAGCTGAGAAATTAGTCTTGATGCTCTTGTTTCGTATAGTTTTTCCACTGCAGCTCTTTCAGGAAATGTGTTCTTTACCAAATTCATGCAAGCTTTTCTTGCATTTGTCAGAAATGTGGGTATCTGGACTACTCACTCTGTTTCTGCAAAATAAATATTTCTGCTCTGGTACATTTAATTTTGGTGTTATAGTCTATATCCTGTTATTTGTAAGAATATATTTTATCTTTCATGCTAGGTCCATAAAATGGCAAAAGCTCTGCAAAGGTTTGGAATGAAACGATCCTTAGTAGTTCACTCTGAGGGACTGGATGAGATGAGTCCTCTTGGTAAGATTCCATTCTGTTGTAGCGAAATACAAGTTTTCAACTGATTCGTATGACCAGATCTATTAACTAATGAGTCTATTCTATCCAATACCACCATTGCAAGCTTATGACCTGTTTAACTAACCGTTTATTTGCTTGGTTAATGAAAACAGGACCCGGTGTAGTCCTTGATGTTACCCCCCACAAGATTACAAGTTTCTCGATTGATCCACGCAAGTATCTTCCTCCTAACCTGATGAATTTCTTAATTTTATTTGTTATTCATTTATGTGCTTGACCATTCAATTCCTGGAAATAATCATCAATTATTCATTTGGGTGGTGGGCAGTTTTGAATGATCTCTTGCAACGTTCTTATTGCCTTTAGGTTTTTTAGGCTTTAGCAGAATGTTAGTCTGACATAATCAAGTTATTTGTTAGTGGACTTTGGGATGCCTCGCTGCACCCTGGATGATTTGAAAGGTGGAGGTCCGGAGTACAATGCATACGTACTAAAGCGTGTACTATCAGGAGAAAAAGGGTCAGTTGCTGATGCCTTGGTAATCTCTCTCTCTCCCTTTCTACAACGACGAATTAAGCTTTGTACCTAATAAATTTGGGGTTGGTTAATTCTCTACTCCATTCAGTTCACTGCTAGATCACTTAAAAACTTAAACCAACTAGGTTCTTACTTCTTAGCAATTACAACTTGCCGAGTTAGATACAGTCTACTGTTATCTGGCATGTGAAGTTGGTGTAAGGAATGTTTGATAAATTGGAAGCATCTGAAACTTTTTCTCATGCAATTCGGTGGACAATTTGATACTTTTAAATAATAGATCTGGATAGTGATGGCAAAAATGTCTGATCTTCACCTCAAACCAGTGGAGCAGGGGTGCCTCATCTTGATCCGTCCCAAATCAACCTGTTTAGTTTAATACTCCATAACAATAAATAAACAGATAATGTAATATAACTGTTAAAAAAAGACGAAAAACATATATAATAAATGAAGCAATAACCAGAGTGGGAGGCCTATCTGTTCAGCCGCTTCCTAAACCTCATTCCGGTCCTTCCCATGTTGCATTCAGAGCATGATCGACTCCACTGCCATCCCTAGGTTGGGATTTCAATCCGAAACTTTTGCTATTAGTCATAACTCATTTGTAAATTGCTCTATATACACTACATAGGTGCTAAATGCAGCAGCAGCACTCTTGGTTAGTGGACGCGTAAATAATTTGGGAGGAGTTGACCTGGCTCGTGAAATGCATCTATCGGGCAAAGCTCTCAGGACCTTGGATTTGTGGAAAGATATCTCAAGTGTAAGAGAATAATCCTAGTGAGTGCTTCTTTTCTGGATTTCAAAGCACATTTGCCTAAGCTTAAAAATTATCACATATAAAGATGAAAGCTATATCTATTTCTACTGTTAAGGGATTAAAACAAACAATAAGTGAAGCAAATCCTTTTTGTTCTCTTTCAGGTCAAGGAAGAAGCTAGTTACTCCAATCCCTAAATAAATGTCAATAGTCACCAGGTGGATCAAAGAATTTTAGATCTTTCTGATATTTGATGGTTATTGACACTGTTTTAAGTCCCATTTTCGCCTTTTTTGGTCCTTGAGGCAGATGGTCAGATTAAAATTAGTTAGATTATATGTATATATTCAGAGACGTCTATGATTTTCGTACAATCTGCCTCTGTGTGCCAATTATGTAAATCAAATTGGTTTTGTAGGAAGTTTTGTGTCAGTATATAAATTACTTCATATAACCATTGTAACCTTAGAGTAATGAAAGATTCTTTTGACCATTTGAAATCCCTCTAATTTTGAAGAAACTTGTGATGGTTTTGCATATTTTAGGCCCTTAACTGCAGCTGTGTGAACTTGTGAGTTGATTCCCACAAGGGATTGGTACTTATTCTGGCCAATTTGAGCTCATTAACTTCATTACTGATACGAATTTAGATTGGACAAATTCAATAGAGAGTCAGGCGCTAGTATAAGTTGTCTTGGTCGATAGGATCCGTGCAGGCAACCATTGGGACGGCCAAGTTTAGCAAATATGCTTTGCTTACTATATATGAAACACAATTTGAAAGGTGTTTATATCAGAGGTTCTCTATACAAACATGAAGTTACAAATACAGTGCAAGAGTGCTCCTGCTAGCTATATCATGTTTACTGATCTCCTTCCTCTTGGGTTTTCGAGCATAACCCAAAAATAATGTCCAAAGAATGGCACACTGTTATGCCTCAGCTGTCCAGTAAATTAAATGGCTGAAAATTTCCCTGTTATCATATGAGATTCTTCACTTAGATGCAAAAATGGCTTCCAGTTCCCTGTACAATCTCTTCGGTTTCGCTTTGAAATCTGCTGATGTAGACGCTGATGAGCTTCCGCTCCTCTTATTTTTCCATAATCCACTCCATCTGTTCGTGCTCGCCGAAGGATCATTCGTGCTGCTTTTGCTTCCTTCTTTACTGAAACTTGCCTTCGCCATTTCTCGTATATACCTTGGCCCTGGCTTGTCACCCGAGCTCCGACTCTCTAAGCTCACATTCCGGTCTGTTGAAGTAGTAGTTTCTACTGGTTCACCCAGAGTATTTTCCTCAAGTCTGCAGTTCTTGAGGAAACTATGAGGAAAGAACAATGAGAGGAAACCAAGTGAAGCTATTTTTAAACCATGCAAGAAGGAACTGTTTGTAGGATCCAGTTGCTTTGCCTGTATGTATAATGCATACCATTCATTCACCAATTGAACTAAAAACGCGATCATGAAGACGGTAACCATTGAGATCCCGACTTTCTTCTCACCTTCAGCTGAAAAATCTTTGTCCAAGAGTGCCATACAGAAGGTGAAAATAGCAACTTCACTGGCAACCGAAACTATCTCAACAAATTGGACCTTTTTCTTTATGAAAGGCTTCTTCAGAACCATGAAGAAGAGTTGGAAAGACGTTATGCTGAGTAATGTGATAGTCGGGGATCTGCATGACCATTTCTTTGAATATGCACCAGCCAAAATTCCTAAAACAACCCGTTTCACACACTCAAGAAATGTGTAGTATATTCTAAGGATTCCAAACACCTTTTGAATGAAAGGCGCTTCTGCGTCTTCAGTTTCATCGTCTGAGGCAATGATTCTGTTGCCCGTTTTGTTTAGATTGCCTCCAACAATCTGCGAAAGCATGTACTTCGGGGGACCCCTCAGATCCTCAAATAGAGGGCCAAATATAGTTAAGTACTTGGAGTTCGACTCCTTCTTCCATGTCCACTGGCCTCTTTTCCCCGGACCTAAGGTTGCCCGAATAACCTCCCCATACCAGTGAAATTCTTGGCCTTCTTTGTGTACCTCTTTATACTGAAGTAGCTTCCCAAGTGTGATTCCAATGGAAAGGAACAAGAACAGCAGCAGCAGCATAAAGGATACCAAACCCAATAGCAAAACGCCTACAATTAATCCAGAAGAAGACCCCCCTAACAATCCAAAATCAGACAGGCTAAGTTTTATCAGAAAGGAAGTCGGAAACAGAAGAAAGAATGCACAAATTTACAGCAGTTCAAACCCAGTAAGGCCACCGATATTTTCTACAAAAAAAAAACAATTAAGTTCTTTAAATGGGGACCTAATGAGTTAAGATGAGGAATCAAGTAGAGCCTGTACTTTTGGAGTACCTTTAACTAAAGCCGTCGAGGCTTCACAGAGGCAAGGCAATGCTAGTATTAGAAGGAAGATTTCAAATCTTGGAAATAGCAATGCTCCATAACTCCATTTTCTGTTCTTCTTTCTGGATTTGAGAACTAAAAGTACTAAAGCATGCAATAGGATCAATAGGCCTCCAATCACTGCTAACCAGAACATGCTTCTACTGAAATCTCTCCACCTAAAATAACAAACTATATATTGTAATCGTAGAATAGAAATTTTAAAACTGTTTTATGTTTTTTCTTTCCTTTTTTATTTTCTGTATCAGGAAGAGCTTCAATGAATGACTTCAAATCTTTGTCTTTTGTTTCCCTTTTTAATCATAAAAAAACAGTTCATTTCTTCAGAGATTGCAGAGTCCAGGCTCCAAAAGGAAGCAGATGAAGATACAAGAAAAAAGTTAGTGAATACTTACCCATGTGAATTCTGTGGATCCGAAATGTACTCAGCTTCTGGCATGATAATTTGGCTCTGCCACGGCAAATATAATCTGTTGACATAAAATATAACTAAGTAGCAAGATTGTACGAGAAGTAACAGAATCCGACCTCAAAATATGTTCTGTATTCTGCAGGAGTAAGAGGCAATCCATAAGCTTTAGTATCAGAATCATTTGCAGCTTCGGATGGTTGGACACCCTCCACAACTAGTGATCCATGAATTTTAGCACTATATGGATGTGAGCTCCAAGGAGAAGTTGATCCCACCAGTAGTGACTGGGCGTTTCCCGTTTCCCAGGGGAAGTTGAAGTATGGAATACTCCATTGTAAGCCTCTTGCAAGTTCATGATACTCGACTGGCAATGTAACTGCCAACCATCTGGACAGTGCAAAAACCTGTATGTGGCTAGCAATTCTCTGTGCAAAAGAGAATAAAAAGGGTCCTCAATCAAGAATGTGAATATGATTAAAGAAGCATATGTTTCGCGTACATGTCATGACGAAGAAACTACAGAAACTGGAATTTGGATATAACATTATAAAGAGTCAAGAACTTACAAAAAGATTCCTCGTGGGTTCAGAGGTTAAGAATGAATTCGGTCTCGTGAATGCTCCAATAGATTCTAGGCTTGCGGTTGAAACAGTGAGAAACCCCGCCACTAAAGATGTCACAGCAAAAGCAGCACTTGTAATAGAGGAAAGCATCAACAACACAGCAGGTACAGAATCTGTAAGAAGTTTGTATATGAGATTGATATCAAGAAAAATGAAACTAATATCTCTGAAAAGATGGAGTTAGTGTGAAGTCAAAAGAAGCATATTAACTTACAATGTCTCACTTGAAGAGTATTAGATGCTTTATTTCTGTTTCCACAAACATCCGCAGTTATGTTTTCAGGAACACTGACAGATACGACATTATTATCTGGTCGTATATGGACAGCATAGACTGTTCTACTCATTTGGTCGAAGCTGATAAATACATAAAGGAGAAATAACAGTCACTATGATGCTCCAGTTAACGTGCATTTCTTTCATTAAATTAAATTAAATTTGCTCGTGGTCTTATATAGAGAAAGAATGTTTTGTTATTAGTTTACCCGAAGAATATGGTCTACAAAGCAGCTAACCTGAGCAAATATCCACCGGATATGGATATATGAGAAGAGTTGAAATCAAATACGGGTTTCATGAATTTAATCATCATAGGAATACTCTTTTCTTTCGTCCGCATATTAGATGTTGTGCTCAACCTGACAGCAGGCCTCTGCAAATCTACAGCCCAGTTCCAAAGACATGAAACCCCACATCAGGATGGTAGTGGAAAATACAAATCAACGAACTTCCAAAAGAAATTTATTTTCTGTTTCCCTATAGTGTTGAATGTTGTTCTTGTTCAGTCTATCTTAACGAATTTGAGCGTTATTCCTAGGAATAACACTGGCATTTCTATATTCATCTGACTTGTAGGAAAACCATTCTTTGACTTGAACTTGTTGCACTGATTCAGTACATACCGTAGAGGAAAGTAACTGGAGTTACAGGAGAAACAGGGGTCCCTTGTCTGCTTTTTACCAAGTATGAATCCAAACTCACTGTTATAATGGCCATCTCTGGTAAATCTGTGAGCTGTAACAATTGAGTATGAAAAATTTTTTGTTATGCTATGAATGAACTAGCACCAAATTACAAATTCAATATGCCTAATAAACCCAAAACATGACCTGATAACCAAATCTGCGTCCGCCAAGGCTACTCCCATTAATAGGAACAAGTGATCCATGACTTATTCTGATGGAGTTCATAACTTCAGCAGATGAGTTGACTACAGGTTCCGAACTATACAAGTAAAGCTTTAGATTCTTGTTTTTATTAGTTGCCAACACCGTTCTAGTTTGGCTGTCAATTTGAAGCAACCTTTCAGAAATATGAGTCCTAAAATCAGCATATACATTTCTTCTATCTGAAATTCAACAACCAAGGACCAATCAGTGTTTAAATACTTGATAAGCAAGTTTTTACTTCTGCAACTTTTCCATCCAAGAAAATACTCACCAAAATGTACAAACAGACTTGAATTATCTGTCCTAGTAAATATGTTTCCTGCAGTATCTGTGCAGAAATTTTTGTCCATTACCAAGATGACACGCCCGTACTGAACATTTGATGATAAACTCACTATAACAGAAAATTCATGGTGTGGCTGGATGACGTTGAGGGTATTTGGCAAAACCTGGCCAGACCCATAAACGAGAAGCTGTGGAGAAGAACGAATTTGTAACATTCATTAGTCCAAGAAGCTTTATCTAGTTCAGCATCATTAAAGGGCACGGATAGAAAAATTGGCTAACTATCCAGTTGCAATTTAAGTTTCTGGCTGACCACCTACTCACGTTGCAGGCATTTACAGAAGAACAACTGAAACCTCCTCCGCCACTGCAGGGTTCACTGAATGATATGTTCACAGAAATCTGAGAAGCATTTGTAAATGTTCTTGAAGTTTTTATATATGCTGTCGGGTGAACCGTGTCTGCAAAGAACAGGTAATTATATTAGCTTTTTAAGGTAAAAGTAATTGCCAACCTATATTGATACATGGAACTCAGAAAGTTTGTGCTGGACTCAAGGGGAAAAATGTTAAAATAATATGAAGAACAACTTGAAAAGACTAAGAGGGAGTGGCTTGACCAATTGTCCAGTTATAACTAGTACAGGCAACTCCATTCGAGCCATTGGCGCAGGCCTCAAATGAATGATACCCATCCACCAACCGCGTATAGGAAATATTTCCACCTTCACAAGCTGAAGATATGCTATTATCCAGCTGTCATTTGAAGAAGGTATGAAGTTTAGCCAGCAACGGGAGAGATATTAGCTGAAAGCAAAAAACAAATGTAGATTGCAGAAGGTGCTTCTTTTCTTGCAACGTCCTAAACTATAATTATCCAAAGCACTGTTCTTTGTGTATACATTTTTCTCTCAGATGTCATGACAAGTGTGTGACTTTTCCATTTTCCCAAAAGAAAAGAAAGCACAAAATTATATTTTCCATAACAGTCCACCTGAAATAACTAATGAATCTTGCAACCTGGAAACTGAATAATTAGAACTGCATTTAGGGGATTTAATTCATGTAAATCATGACTTGGCATCTGTGAACAGACTGAAGGCCAAAATTTTCATAGTTTATTTCTCCATTGCATCCATGAAGCAAAAAGTAAATCCTTTCTGAAGCCAAATGAAAAGAACTGTATTTTGTAGAACTTCAAAGAAACCAGAGAAACAGAGCAAATTTGAGAAGGGTGGGGATTTTTTCCTTTTCTTTTTTTTTGGGGGGGGGGGGTGGGGTGGGGGTGTTGAAGCATGCTACGAAGGTAACCTTGCAATTGGTAGAACAGTCAGCACAGATGTCCCCATTGCCACCCACCAAAACTTGAAAGGAAAATTTTGCTGAATTTCTATTGGAAAATGCAGGAGGGGTCCTCAGGAACTTCACTACAAGCTTTGAACCATCATCTGAGTGAACTCCCAAGCTTAAAACCAGAAATACCCAAAAATGAAGACTCAAGAATGAAAATTTCTTCAAGCCCATTTAAAGAAACCAGATAGAATATGCTGTATTACTACACATAAATCATTTTATAAACTCAGAAGCTGAAAATCTTGAACTTCAGCATACATAGAAGAAGTGGTGAAATGTAGGACACTGCACAGCTATAAATGAACAATGCATATGAGATATAGAAAGAGATTAAGATTAGTAAAATTAATAATTGAAGTAAGATATTGGTTTAGTGAAGTTTCTGTGAGGATATGGCACATGAGACTGACAGTGCAACACATTGTAGATGAGAGAGAGAGAGAGAGAGAGAGAGAGGTATGCATATTAAATGAAGACATAACAGACAGAGACGTCACCTATGATTCTTGACCTCAACACATTTCAGAGTGCAAGGGACTGACACATTCAAGAAGAGAAAAGAGAGTAGGAAGATAGGGGACGACCTTAATTCATTTGATGTTTATTTGTACATTTTTTGGTTACATTTTATGAATATAATTAATAAAATCCTAAGACTAGTTACAGTGTATTTAACACGCTAAATTGTAATGAATTTGTACTGTTAGAACAAGTTAAAACACATCATTTGCATAAACGTTATTATATTCCAGTATTTTGTCTACGTTGAATCATTTCATCTTCAAACTTTTATATCCACAAAGTTGATAGAAATTAACAAATAAGAATAACGATTAGAATATATCAATATATTCCCAAAAAAATGCACACAACAATTCTATTAAATGTCTCTTTCCAATTTTAAGGCAGTCCATACATTGGCTCTGCTAAATTCAGAGGTAGAAGATGCCTTCTGTTTGAGTATAAAAAGTACTATCAAAAACCAATATATTCCATTTTTTTTTTTGTCCCTTTAATTTTGTACCAAAGTATTATAAACCAAAGGACATTTACATGTGAATCGACAACTTCTTCTTGCCAAGGACAGATCAGATGGGGTTAGTTAATATATGTGTTTCTGTGTCCACAAAAGTATATATAATATATAATACATATTCGGGTTTTTTGAGTTAGATATCTTTTAAGGAAACAATTTCAACAAAAACTAAGGAAAAAAATTTCAACAGCTTTGTTTTCCGAATTAATCATTAGTATTTTATTAATAGAGTTATATAACTTACAATCCAATGTTGGACTATTAACTTGCCATAACCGAGATAATAATAATAGATTAGTAATGTAAACTGTATTGGTATACATATCACATAAATTTACTATATGCCATTGTGTGTGAGAGAGATTCTTATTATTTTTTTTTTTTTTTCAAAAGTGTCCATGAACTAGAAATGATTTGTACATTTTGAAGTCATTTTCTTTTTTTGTTTTTATTTGGAAAAATGACACCTAATTGGCCAGGAAAAAATAAATGAAGATAAAATGCATGGCTAATGTGATAATGCATTTGAGGCCAATCTTTTTCCCCATTTTCCTTTTTTTTTTTTTTTTTAAATAGTCTGAGCATTTGAGGCCAATCTTGAAGGCTTCAATGTTAGATGAGAAGATGGCGGCACCATCCTAAATGTCACTATTCCTCTTTGGGTTGATCAATAATTCTCCATACTTCTTTTTCTTTTTCTTTTTCTTTTCTTTTTTCTCGAAAGCTCGTAGGAAGTCACGTCTCATATCTGATTTTGCATAGCCTTTTACATTGAAAATATTCAAGCATCGCTGATATAATTTGATAAGGGTGTGGTGATATACTACTGATACTATGTCACATCACAATCTGATATTGTTACGACACTGGTGCTTGAACATTTCTAGCTTCTTTTTTTTCTTTTTTTTTTTTTATCCCAATTGATAGTAGAGACATAGGATTTGCCGTAAAAAAAAAAAGGACGGGGAATCGGGGTTTCCAAAATAAGATCATATTGTGAAGCTCTTCTCAAGTCTTGTCAACAGAATGCTCTATCAGACTATCAATTAAGAATTATTTCACTTAAAAAAAAAATCCCGAACAACTCTTAACTTGTTCTTTTTTTTCTCCAATTGAACCAACTAGTCAATCAAGTATCATCGTGATATATATATTATACAGTACTCTAACTTGTCCTCAAGTAACGTAGTAAGCCGTTTTCACCACATAAACTAAGAGCTTGGTTGATTCTCATTATTTGTTTAAATTTGAGGAAATCATAATGAAGAGAGAAGTAGAATGTGTATTGGATATGTAAAAATATTTGAAATATATTGTTATAATTGAACAGTTATCAAATCAAATATCAAATCAATTATAGATAAAATTATAAATGAGGAGAATAATGAGAATCAAACCAGCTCTAACATATTAGACCCCCGAAGTTGAGAAAAAGTGTTATTATTCGACCAAAACTTTGATAAATAATGCAAGTGTCAGCTGAACAAATGCCAAGCCACCCAACCATAAGCAAAATGGACTCGCAGCCAGCACATAATTTATTTGCTGCATGGTGTTGAATATATGCAATAAATTAATTATACTTGCAATAGCTCCCATTAGACATGTTGGTCAGTTTCAGGTTTGCAGTATGAGCATGACCACTAAAGCCTTGGAAATAGATGTGTAAATGCCAGTTGACTTTTGAGTTAGAGCCTTGTAAAGTATGTTCCGCATAACTTAATTATATACTTCTTCCGTCTCGCATAGATAGTCCACTTTCTTTAGTCCTATTTAATAATCATTATTATTACGAGTAATTTAAAAGTGCTTTGCATGTTGTATGACAACATATAATGTAATAGACAAAACTTAGAATAATAGAATAATTAGGTTTGGATTCTTATGATTGTTGATAGTATTTAAATAATTTAAATCTATGATATCATTACTTCTTCAATAAAAAATTATAATCATTTATGATTTCTTAAAACGTATTGTTTAAACAAATTTCTTATAAAATACTAATTTCAAGGGATTACAATATGGTAACTTTGTATTTAATATTGTGGTTTTAATATTGAAACTGAACTAAAATTAACCACAATAAGAACTAAAGATTAATCTTGGAATTGAATTTAAACAATACGCTAATTGAAATTAAGGAAATAATGTGGGATTAGAAGTAAAAATAGAATTTGAAACTAACAAAAGAAAATTCAAAAGCGAGTTACAATTTACCATACTATGAAATAATAGTTGAAATTGAAATTAACCACAATATATACTATACTAAAAATTAAAACAATATTATAAATACAAATTGTTTTAAGGAAAGTTTCACAATACATTAGTTTCTTTATAATAATTGATTAAGAGTGTAATAAATAAAGTGTAATATTTTAGTTTCACAATATTTAGATTTCTTCACAATATTTTAATATATTGCGATTAATCAGTAGAGTGGAACAAATGTAGTGTAATAAAAAAGAAAGGGCAAATTGGGAATTTAAAAAATAGTAGGAGTAAATATGGAATTCAAATGTTTTAATATATTGTGATTAATTAATAGAGTGGAATGAATGGAGTGTAATAAAAAAGAAAGGGCAATTTGGAAATTAAAAGAAAATAGTGGGAGTAAAGGTGGTATCTAAATATTTTAAAAGATTCCACATTTTATATATTAGTGATTATTATTAGCAAACAAATAGAATTAAAGTAGAATGATATAAATAAAAGAAAGGGTATAAAAGGAAAATTGCTCTTAAATGTTACTTTTCTAACATCATTCATTAGACTTTCTTAAATATTACAATGAAGTAGATTTTTTAAAAGTTGATTTTGTGAAAAGTGATTTTTTTTAAATGATGTGGTTAAAAGGTATGGAAAATTGTGAAAAATGTTTTTTTTTTTAAAAATATGTGGTTGAGAATGAATTGAAACAAAAATCGAAAAGAATTTATTTTAAAAAGAATCCACGTCAAATAGACGGGCTATCTTTGCAAGAAAAGAGAATAAGCTAGAACTAGAATATCACACGTTCGTAGCTAAAATCGGCCGTAGAATTTCAAGGAGGAGTTTTGTAATGCTCCATTTGACGAACGTAATTGTAGGGTAAGAGAATTTTGTAGTTATATATATATATATATCGTAATAAATTGAGTTAATTACTCGAAATGTCACTGTACATTTAAAAAGTCATCTCGTATGTCATTGTACTTTAAAACTCACCTTATATACACTGAACTTGTGAAAGTATTATCCCTTTTACCACTCTGTAAACAACCAATTAAAAACGTAATGAACTTGATGACTTGGCTAACGAAATTTACCACGTGGTATCTTGGCTATTATTTTTTTAATCCAGTGTTGACGGAGTGACAAACAAGATAACAACTCAGTAGAATATGAGAAAAATTTTATAAAATACAATGGCATGTGAAATAACTTTTCATAAGTATAATGGCATTTGGGGTAATTAATCTTGTTGTATCATTGTTCTATATGAGAAATGAATCTTCAATTAATAATAGATGACCGCTTTACGATATTTAGCAGGTCATGTATTGAACAAATAATCAACCACATTTACTTTACAAAACTTGAGAATTTTTTTTCTTCAGCTTTATATGTAACAAATTATTATGTAGAGCTTTCTTCAAAAAGTGATGGAGAAAGAGAATTTTCTATCACCATCAACATCCTACATATCAATAGTAGCAAGCTTTGCTGCATCTTTAGATTTTGTGGAACAAAATATATTTAAGACATTGGCAATATTTTTTACATTTTGATAGGAAGTCATGTGCTTCATTTTGATAGGAAGTTGATGGAAGTTCTTCCCATTATAGATGTATGTACGAATCGTAGCACCATCGAAAGTACCCAGTTTCAATGGGTAATCAATAGATGCATTTGAGAACATAATTCATACAATTGACATTATCTAAATAAAGTTTGGGTAATTTTCACTCTAAGTCCCCAACCTTCCGATTTCGTATCCATTTTGTCCCTTTTTTAGCCTCTCATGCCCCCAACATTTCATTGATTATGGTATTATGTCTCTAACATCAATTTTTGTTCCCAACCTTTCAATTTTCCCCATTAGCCCATATCAAAATGACCATTGTACTCTTATTTCTTTATTTTCACTATAGGACCACTTTTCATAAATTTTTTTGAACCTTGAAATATGCCTTACGATCGACAATTGGTGGATCAAATCATATTTGGATGGATAACTTATTGGGAGCAAATCAATGTGATAATATATCACACAGAAAGATAAAAAATTAGAATTAGAGCATTAGGGTAAATCTGATTTTTTATAAATCAAAAATTAGTTTTTATGGGTAGACACCAATATGTATCCCTCACGTCATCTGTGATAGATCAAAAAATCCAATCCGATTTATCCCCACGATTCTCAGATCGACAATTTTTTTTACGTGGATTGGATATCTATAAAGACCGTTATACACTGAATCTTTTTGTTATCATTATTTTCGACTATTGTCATTGAGTTGTATTATGGTGGATTAGAGTGGATGTGCTTATTATTTCCTATTTTTTAATTTTTATTTAAAGAATTAAGAATATAATGTTAATTTTAAAAGCTATTAAGAATACAAATTAAAAATTTTGGGTACGGAAATTTTTAATGGGAATATAACACAAAAATAAATGAAAGATCAGGTCTCCTATACGCCCAAAAAATATGGGGACAGATTGTATAAAAACTGAAAGGTTGGGATCTATAGTGGAAATATAGAATTAAGAGTATAATAGTCATTTTGATATAAATTAATTGTGAAAATTGAAAGATGAAAAGTGATATCGAGGATATAATACGATAATAAATGAAAAATTGGGGGCTTAGTAGGCTGAAAAGAAAAATATGAACAAAATTGATACAAAGTTAAAATGTTAGAGACCTAGAGTGAAAATTTCCCATAAAGTTTCTCAAAGACAAAATACCAAGTCTAGAATAATTCATACTATTGACATTAAACGTCCAATGCGATTATCTAATATTGAAGATACATTTCTAATAATGATTTTACCATTTTACCTTTTGTGTAGGGTGTGGTTGGGGAAAAATACTTTAAAAGTAAGGTAGTGAATTTATCTATTTTGTAGAGGATAATGTTAAATATCAGCTCATCTCATCATCGAATTAGTTATATATAAATATCGTGATAAATTAAAGAGTAAATTTCAAAAAAAGTCTCTAGTCTTTGTAAAAAGTAATAATTTCATCTATAACCTTTTTTAAAGCATGTAGGTCCCCAACCTTTTGAAAATATGCACAAAAGGCCCATACATACTATTTTTGTTAATTTTCATTGCTTACTTTTTTTAATAAAGACAATTTTATCTTTATTTAAATTTGAAAAATAAGAACACAAATTTCAAAAATTCATTTTGATCGCTTTACCGTTTTCTCTTTTACGTAGTTATACATATTTATCTGTATATCATTTTCCCATCCACCTACTTAACACAAGTTATACATACACATTGATTAATATATTATCTTTTCCACTTACTTATCTAACAACACCACTAGTGTTATAGTTACTTTAGGTAATGAACTCTATGAAATTTAAACCCAAATAAGCGATGATAATTGAGATGTAATTAATATTCAAGTCATAAAAATTGAAACGATTAAAAATGCAAAAATTTTTCTTGCAAAAAAATTAAATGTTTGAGTTATTGATAAAAAAGAGAGGACCTCTTTTATTTAATTAATATGTGTGTATAACTTATGTTAAGTGTGTGGATGGAAAAACGATATGTAGATAAATATGTATAAGTGTGTGAAAGAAAAAGTGATGGATAGATCAAAATGAATTTTTAAAAATTTGTATTCTTATTTTTTAAATTTAAATAAAGGGTAAAATTGTCTTTATAGAAAAAGTGAATAATGAAAATTGACAAAAATAGTATATAGCGACTTTTTGTGCATATTTTTAAAAGGTTGTAGACCTACATGCTTGAAAAATAAGATTATAGATGAAATTGTTACTTTTTACAAATGTTAGAGACTTTTTTGTGAAATTTACCCTAAATTAATAATTAGCATTATCCTTTCGTAAGACTTCCCTACAAATATAGTAAGATAAAGGAAAAAAATGAAATGGTAATGATATTACCACTACAAATTTTTATTTCCACACCACATTATAAATCTATCACGGTTAAAAGACATTTTTAATTAACACATTATCCATTTACACATATACCCGTGAAATTAATTATCTATAATCAATGTATAAAATCATATTAAAAATTTATATTACTAAATATATTTATATATATATCCTTAAAACAAAGGTAGCTGTACCTATAGACGCCGCTATTTTCTTATTTTTTTTATGTGGTGCCTATAACCACTTTAAATTCTGCGGTATACCATCTTATGAACTATTTATGATAATTATGTTTTTTTTTTTACTTTTTTAAACATATTACCATTTCCAACTGAGTTTCCTATATTTATTCACAATATTTTCTATTGTTTTTTCTTTAATTGGGAAGATTTTGATAAAATATCCTTAGTTCATACAAATCAGAGTAGATTTTTATTTATGGGCGATATTTTAGAATTCAATGTAATTTTCTAAGTTAATTTCCAAGACAAATCATAAATTGGGCAGTTTTTTGATGTATCATAAACTGGATGAGTAATATGTATTAATGATTTGTCTAAACAAATAAATTAAGAAAAAATGGAGTGGTTGATATTTAGTTTGTTCAACCAAGTGTTATTATGATATTATTTCTGCATCAATTAGTTCCATGTTAATCGCTTCACAATTTACTAGGAAGAGTTAAGCTGCTAATTATTTTATAATTACTACTAATTAATTTATTTATTTTTTATAGAAGGGGAAATAAAGGGAAGGGAGGGGACAATAGAAGCAATTCAAACTTGGGACCTCTTATTCCAAGCTTAAGCATCCAACCACAAGCCATAAATTGACCCTACAAGCTGCTAATTAATGATTTTAAGAAATAATATATATTTTTAAATTGCTAAATTATTTTTTTTAGTAATTTATGACTTTATAAATTTATAAATGCCGATAAAATTATATCATCTTAGGCATATTAAAGTTGTATTTTTTTGTTATTTTAAAAAAATTCAAGAAAAATTTAATAATCAATGAACATTGATATCCGCAAATTACTTGGTCTTAATTTATTTTATTACTATATATATATACACATTGGGAAGATGAATTGTATTTTCAACGAAATCATCTAATACATATTTTCCAAGCCATGATCCAACGGGGGAGGACGTTTACTATTACAATAAAGTCCACAATTTTTGTTCATTGTAATTTACAATTTTTTAGACAATAGACGGAAACAATTTGTGATTAATAATTTAACATTTAATATTTAATGCACAATCACTATGTTTTCATCAAATTTTGCAATTTTACCTTATTTTAAAAAAATCTATTATTTGTATTGCTATATCATTTATTAGTAGCTTTTTCGTGCATTGTATGGATACCATACTAGTTACATCTAACACAACGTAATTACTTTCTTTTACATTGTTCGTAAGTCAAAATATATACAAATTAAATCTTAAATCGAAGCTCTCAAAATAAACATTAATTTAAGTTAATTTTCAAGTGTAAACTACTAATGCAAGTTCGTATGTAGAGTTAAAAAGACAATCTCTCAAACTTAATTTAATAGAATTCTATGCAAATTAGATTTAATTAATTTATTTACTTTAATTACTTTTTTAAAATTGAAATTGAATAACAAAATAGTACAACCTTTTTTTTCCAACATAAATATTCTAACTTTTCAAATAACTCAAATATAAATGTATAGATTTTTCAAAACTTCTAATTTAGAACAATTCGGTCCTACAAAATTGAAATTAAATTTTAAGTTAACAACATTCGTTTATTACTATATTATATTTTTTTATTTCAATTCAATCAAGTGTTTTTAAGTAATATTATAAATCTATGTATACTTTATAAAAAGCAATATATATTAAAATAAAAAGAAAAATGTTAAAATCATTCTTCATGAATCGACATCTAAAAGTTCGGTACTAAAATGAAACTGTAAAGAAATAAATCTTTAAAATCTAAAGTTGTCGAGTCGTATTATAAATCAAAATTGTGACAAATGATTACTAAAAAAAGGGAATTGAAAAGAATGATAATTATTAAAAAGAATTCAAATTAAGATAATTATGATTGTGGTGGAAGAAAAAAAGGATTAAATTTTACAATGGTTATTAATGTCATTTTAGTTATGAATATTTAAGTAAATAAAGAAAAAAGTTTAAAATGTGGTGTTGAAATAAATTGGTGGGGTGGAAATATAATTCCGCAAAATGAAAAAGAGAGACAAAAAGGAAGGTCAAACAAATGAAGCCAATACCAATAAATAGCTACCCATGCAGCCATGCATACCTCGGACAGCTTCAAACTTTTCAGCCCCTCCCCTTCTTCTTCCTTTGTTCCTTAAAACAAACGCATTGCATCAACCATTCATATGCATTCAAGAAATTCTGCCTGATTTTTTTTTTTAAAAGAGAAGGGTAAATTTCTGTTTTAAAACAGAGCATCATTCTCTGGTTGCTCTGTTTTAAAACAAGATTTTCGAATCCATAGATGCACATATGCAAACAGAGGAAGAAAAGAAGGAAGGAGATAGAGAAACCCCATTTTAAGATTTCAATTGATTTACGGATGAACTTTGATTTTTAATTTTTCCGATTGTGTTTCCTGCAACTACCTATATAATTGTATTGTTTCTTTTCTATATAATTTTCTGTCATTTTCCCTCTCTTTTTGTATTTCTTGAACTCCTAGAATTAGGGAAATAGCAATTTAGGGTTTGATTCAATGTATTTTTCGCATTTAATTCTCCAAAATATCAAATTGGGTCTAATTGTAGTTTCATTATTTTTCTTCTTCTCCCCATCCCTTTCTGATCCACGAATATCTGTAGCCGGGTTCTTATGCAAAGGCTCCAATGATCGAGCCAACGGGAATTTCATCGTCAATTACGTAAATCTTATGAAAACCCTACGGGGTTCAATTGAAAAACATCAGCTCGGAATACATAATATTACTTCTCCAAAGCCAGAGATTTTTGGGTTAGCCCAATGCCATACAGATTTATCTCCACAAGACTGTAAGATTTGCTTCATGGAAGCCAAAAAGAAACTTGATGGATGTCTTCCGGCCATTGGTGGATCAATCTATTTAGAGGGTTGTTTTGTTAGATATGAACAGTATAATTTTTCGAGGGAGAGTGTGGAAGTCCAAAAATTAGAAAATAAGTGCGGTAATCCAACTGATATAACAAAAGATGAGTACATCAAAGCAGACTTTGTCCGAAAAGTTAATGAAGCAGTTATGAATGTGACTCTGATGGCTGTAACGAATAAAGGATTCGGGGCGACTGAGGTGAAATGGGGATTGGTAAATGTGTATGCTTTAGGCCAGTGCTGGATCACCTTGGATGAGCAAAAATGCACAGAATGTTTGAATGACGCTAGGGTCAGCATAGATAAGTGTCTGCCTGGCGCCCAAGGGCAAGTCTTGAATGCCGGTTGCTATTTGAGGTATTCGACTCACAATTTCTTTGATAATGCAACAGCAACCGTGGATAATGATGGGGGTAAGGAAACATTTTCCTTCTCTTTCCCCTTTCAAGTTTTCATGCAATGGATTGGGATATTCTTCAATGCTTTCTTGGTGTTTCATTTCTCTAATGCTGTGACTTTGGTTTCACAATAATTTACTGACTTTCTACTAACTTAGCCATTCTACTGACTTATTATTTTGTTTATGATCTTGAAAATTCTCAAAAGGTTGTTTCTGAACTTTCATAGTTTCTGATAATTGCTAAACTAAAGCTTTATGTTTTTGCATATCGTGTAGACATATTAGTTCATCGAAATAAACTTAGTTCTTCTTGTTGTGTATGTTGTTCATCCATCCTTTAAATCTGAATGTTTCTTTTAGAGGGAAAAATTTGGAAAGAAATCTATTTACTGGTCATTACTGCATCCGATACAGTTTTATTTTAAGCTGGTTAAACATATATGAGCTACCCTTTTTTTGCCAGTTATTATGGGGGCGATGTCGATTTTTTCTGGTCAATTTCTTCTTGATTGTCTTTATCTTTCTTTGCCATGGAATATCCTATATAAGTTTCTATCGTCTCCT
This sequence comes from Nyctanthes arbor-tristis, assembly GCA_963692815.1. NCBI lineage: Eukaryota > Viridiplantae > Streptophyta > Magnoliopsida > Lamiales > Oleaceae > Nyctanthes > Nyctanthes arbor-tristis. Next base: position 42,616 of record CAVNYN010213057.1, read on the forward strand.
GGAATTTTAACTCTTTTTCTCTGGTATTTGATTCAAACTATTTCATCACACAACAGGAGTAGCAGCAAGTACATTAACACTTGTGTTAGTCCCAGTATCATTACTCTTAGCACTTTTCTCTTCTCTTGGAGCCTACCTTGGATACGTAAGATATTCGAAAAGAAAAAGTGGTATAATTTCTGTCTGAAAACAATGCCATTGATTCAACCTGTGTTCAAATTCATTTCTGATGTGATCATTGTGTTGTGTCACTTCCACAGAGTGCAACAAGGTTGTTGGAATGCCAAGTTCATTTCAAGCATCACAACTGAATTTCAAGTACGAAACGCTCGATAAAGCAACTGATTCTTTTCACCCCTCAAACAAACTGGGCCAAGGAGGAGCTGGCACTGTGTACAAAGGGACACTTCCTGATGGGATGGTGGTTGCTGTGAAAAGATTGTTCTTTAATACGCGACAATGGGCTGATGAATTTTTCAATGAGGTCAACTCAGTCAGTGGGATTCGGCATAAGAATCTTGTAAGACTACACGGTTGCAGTATCGAAGGGCCTGAGAGCCTTCTTGTATATGAATATGTGCCTAACAAAAATCTTGATCAATTACTATTTGGTATGTGTGTGTTCTATTTTTGCTTCAAGTTTTAGATTGTCGATACAAGAGGATTATTTTTTCACTAGTTTGATTCAAAATTATAACTATATTTAGCATTCTAATTATATTTTTTTTCTTATATTTAGCATTCTAATTATATTTTTTTCTTGCAGATAGAAAAAATGCTGAACCAGTAAGTTGGCAAAACCGATTTAATATTATTTTGGGAATAGCTGAGGGACTTGCTTATCTTCATGAAGGCTGTGAAGCTAAGATTATCCACAGAGATATAAAAAGCAGTAACATTCTGCTCGATGAGAACCTCACTCCAAAAATAGCTGACTTTGGACTTGTTCGACGTGTTAATACTGACAAAACCCATGTTAGCACCGGAGTTGCAGGAACCGTGTAAGTTTCCGGCTATATTTATATACTCTTTGCTTTGGTATCCATCTGTATATATAATGCAATGAACAAAATTTTAGTCAATCATCTTCCCAATTCTGGGATATGAAGACATCTGGTAAATTTTAATTCCACTTGTTGATGTTATTGTACATTTTCTGCAGCGGCTACCTGGCTCCTGAATATCTGGTTCAAGGTTGCTTAACAGAGAAAGCAGATATATATGCTTTTGGTGTGCTATGCATAGAAATTGTATGTGGCAGAAAAAACAATATCTTCGTGAACGCTTCAGTTTTACACTCGGTAAGCCTTAAATCTTTCATCTGGCTAATAAAATCAAGTAATGAAAGTTGAACTAAGGCTTGAAGCTCTGCTCTCAGGTATGGCAGCACTACAAGTCGAAAACCATTACTCAATCAGTTGATGCCAAGTTGAAGGGTGAATTTCGAGAAGAGGAGGCGTCACGCGTGCTTCAAATAGGGCTTTTGTGTACGCAAACACGTAGGTCGCTACGACCTACTATGCCCGAAATCATTCAGATGCTAAAAGATGAGAAGATTGTGGTTCCTAAACCTAAACAACCACCATTTCAGAACTCTTCTATGCTTGCCTCAGATGACACAACCAAGTCTTCTGGGGTGAGTAGTTTGACTTCGGATTGGCATTCAAGTCCGGATAATGCATCAACTGGAACTCCAGATTTTGCTAGCTTCACAAGTACCCGGTCCAGGAACTCACTGCATTCCAATGAATGAAAGGTCAAAATTAAGATTTCGATTATCTTGTTTACGGTAGTACTTCTTAAACCGGTCGAGCATTGTATACCAAACATTCGTTTGAGTAATTGAGTTCATGACATTAAAGAATGGTGTAACTGTACTTAAGTTTGCAAAGTTCTGGGCAGGCAATCTAGTTCTACTTCTCATACTTTGTATGTAAAAATTATGGGCCAAGTGTTGTGCCCCAGCTTTTATTTTTTTAATTATTATTTATATATTAATTTTTCTGGGGGGGAGGGGGTGCTTAACAAAATTAGATTCACACTAAAATTAGATAAGCATTGCATTTGAATGATACCCTATGATGAGCAAAAAAAAAAACCAAATTTTCTTCTGAAAAGTTGCTGCGTTATAGGTCCATTTATGTCCTCCAACAAACATTATCACATTGTGTCAATGCTTTGAATTAATCAAAGACTCATTTATACCCTTGCCATTTTTTGACTTGGAACTTCTCATTGGCTAATATTTAAGAAATATCAGAGGGTATTCCCTTCATAATACCCTTCTCCATTTTCTAAGCATTGAATTCGTAGGTCCATGTGTCTTCTCGTTTGCCTTGTTTGTGAGATGAATAGATCCAAAACAACATTGAACGTTGTCAAAATCGTGTCATTTATTTGTATAAGACTTCCAAGTAGGCAGAAATTTCCTGGTATTTATATTTATAATAAGAACATTTTTATCTCAATATCGTGTCAAAATCGCTTTGGTTAGAGACAGAAGCGTCATAGTTTTGAAAGTTTGGGGATGTGAATGAAATACTTACAAAAATATGGGGACCTTTACAGAAAATAGAGGGGATAAATATATATTTTATATATCAACTGAATTTCTTTTCCCGGAAATTTTGAGTGGATTACTGAAAGCCTCCTCTCTCTCTCTCTCTCTCTCTCTCTCTCTCTCTCTCTCTCATTGCACAGAAATCAACAGTGCAATTGCCGTTTGAGCTGATGTTACAGAGCTAAACGCTGTCGTTTAATCCATGTTTATGTTAAGCTTCAGCTGAATAGCTGCCATGAATTCGAGCTTGGGTTCAAACTCTTCTTCGCCTTCCACATTGGACTGGAAGTTCTCGCAAATCTTCGGTGAAAAACTCCCGGGTGAAGATGTACAAGATAGTAATTTTACGCAACTCCAAGCTGTTTTCTTTTGTTACTATGCATATTCCTTGGTTGAAATCGTGGCTTTGTTTTGTGCTTGTAGTTGATATCATATCTGCAATTGAGTTTGATAAGAAGGGGGATTTCCTAGCTGTAGGTGATCGAGGTGGCCGTGTCGTGATCTTTGAAAACGAGGCTGGTAACCATGTGCGAATCCTGTGTTTGTTTTATTTTTTTATTTTTTCCCCTAAAGTTTTTACATTTTCAGCCAGTATAAATCTTAAGTCATTTAGAGCTTTTCTCTGGTTCTGCTTAAATATTTTCGAGAATAAGGTTTTCTTACTAAAAGAATGTAACTTTGGAAAATCATGTTTGATGGAACAAGTAACTTGAAAGTAATTTTATGTTACAAGTGTTTAGTAATATGCCTAGTGTGATCAAGTTTATCAAGAAAGACGAGAAATAGAGCGAGAGAACCTGCAATGCATTAGGAAGTAAACAGTAGAATACAGATCGGTAGATGATGACTGTGTGGTATTATAATAAGCGTGCTTTGGCATGAGTATTTTTACATTGACAATTGTGTGGAAAGTTCACTCCTTCGGTATTATAGGATTTACTTGAGCACATGTCTCGGAGTGAGTTAGAGCGACTTGATCTTGCTGCTCCTCAGCATCCTCCTAAATTCCAATATAAAACTGAATTCCAGAGTCATGAACCAGAGGTATGGTTTTAACTATAAATTCCTTTTAGTTTTTTAATTGTTTGAATAAGCTGATTGGTTGGTCATGCGCATTGCAGAACCTGATGATGCACTATTTTGACAGTTTGATTATCTGAAGAGCACCGAAATTGAAGAGAAGATCAACAAAATTCGGTGGTGTGCAACACCAAATGGATCATTATTAGTTCTTTCAGCAAATGATAAGACCGTTAAACTATGGAAGGTAAAATACTATGGCCATATGCAAATCTGATTTAAAATCTCTCCATGTTTAAGCTTGCCTCTGCTTTCCTCCAGGTCAAGGATCAGAAAGTGAAGAAAGTTAAAGAAATGGATATCACTCCATTTGTGTCCTCAGAGAATTCACTTATGGCAGAAAGTAGTTTTATTAATGGGCAACACAAACCTACTATTGTCAATGGTTACTCTCTAGAATGGAAAGAGAATGTCGCAAACAGCACATTGTCACACCACGGAGAACATGAGAAGGTGTGTATTCAGAGTATAGTATGTAAAATTACTGTTCTTTGGAGCATGCTTTCATTTTAAACGACAAGTTTGATCTTGAAGTGTGATTTATAATGTCAGTTTCTGTATTCTAGCTAACATGTTTTGCAGACACTCCTCCAAGATGTCGGAAAGTGTATGCCCATGCTCATGATTTCAATATTAACTCTATCTCAGTCAATAGGTAAGATCTGTAGCTTTATTTTCATTTACTTGTTGATTCCATTTTCTGCTGAAAATAAGTAGCTGTTGAATATTATACACTACCTCCGTCCCAAAAAGATGGTCCATCTTTCCTTTTTCCTCCGTCCCAAAATATGGTCCAGTTACTATCTTAGGCATGTATTTTATCTATAGAGTTCCTAATACACCCCTACTTAATATACCTTGGTAATATAGTTTATGACTTGGGGAATACAAAAGGTTGGCTTTGGGAATAATGTTTTTCTTTGTTAATACAGCCCATAAACCTTCTTCCACCTCCACCCATTAAGTTTCTTATATATTCATTAATTGCTTATTGACATTAATAAAAAGGGTATAATAGGAAAAATATAGGTAAACTTTAATATTTTAACTATTTTAACTAACATTTCTTAATATGTGTGTATGGTTGAAATGGACCATCTTTTTGGGATGGAGGTAGTATGTTGTTTTTGACATGTAATGCTGGGAAGATTTAATTGGAGCCATGAGTTTTTAGGTTCCTATAAATTTTGATCAAATTCACAATACAAGTTCGGTAATAATTCAGTATTATAGGGTGTGGGTATTAATATAGCATTTGGGCAATATGAAGGTATTAAACAGCATATATCTGCCAATTTATCTTATTTCTGTAACTTTTCGGCAGTGATGGGGAAACATTTCTTTCTGGAGATGATCTAAGAATAAATTTGTGGAATCTTGAGGTCAGCAATCAATGCTTTAATATTATTGATAGAAAGCCCGAAAATATGGAAGATCTTATAGGTGAGTTTCAACATACTATTGTAACTCCAAATTCATCGCTCTTCTACAATCTTTCATGTGCTCAACGTGATATTCTCTAAATTCTGTAGAGGTGATTACATCTGCAAAATTCCATCCGTTTCACTGTAATCTGCTAGCTTACAGCAGTTCAAGGGGATTTATTCGGCTTGTAGACATGAGACAATCAGCACTATGCGATCACGGCGCCAGAATGTGAGCTTTCAATAATTGTATATGTATTTTTTGCCTTTGTGACCTTGGAGCTTCTCATTGAGCTACACCAGGTAATGATTGTCTTGCAGATTGAAAGACGAGGAATCCTATGGGCCAAAATCATTCTTCACTGAGATCATTGCGTCAATATCAGATATGCATTTTGCAAATGATGGAAGACACATATTAACTCGTGATTATTTGAACCTAAAGGTTTCTAAACTAACCCTATATCAGATATGCATTTTGCAAATGATGGAAGACACATATTAACTCGTGATTATTTGAACCTAAAGGTTTCTAAACTAACCCTATATCATTTTAAAGAACTTTTCCTTGGGAAGGGATTTGATGTTGCATATTTCACTTCTGTTGTTATCTTCCTTCTTAACATAATTCACCAATCATCTTAATTACCGAAAATTTCCACCTTCTATACACATAACTCAGTAATTCATCAATCACTGTGATTACTATTAATTTTCACTTTCTACCTAAACACAGACTCCGATTTCCTTTACCAACCCATCTCCAGAAATCCTTTGTTAACTTGTTTGGGGTCTCCTTCCCAAATTGGTACCGATATGCGTACACAAAATTTTGGTGGTTCTCATACTTTACTTTTCTATTGCACATTATTCTCCATTGGGTTATTTTCATTTTCTTCGGGTTGACATAGAACAATGAATCTATAATATCACTTTGGTTTTCGCATCTTAGAATCCCCCCCCCCCAAAAAAAATAATAATAATAATAATAATAATGAATAAATAAATAAATTCATTCACTGCTTAATTTGAATTTGTATTGTATTCTTATCTTTCACCATTATATTTCATTTCTGTCTTCAGCTGTGGGATCTGCACATGGATGTTGGTCCGGTTGCAACGTTCAGGATTCATGAGCAATTGAGACCTAAGGTGAGAGCACTATACTTACAAAATGCTCCTGGTATTTCTGTTCAATTCTCAACCTTACCCTATGTTGCACAGTTGTGTGATTTGTACAATAACGATGCAATTTTCGATAAATTCGACTGCTGCCTCAGTGGAGATGGACTTCACTTTGCAACTGGATCTTACAGGTGGGTACCATCGTACTGCCAGAAGTTGTGATGCATGTCTGTTGTTTACTGGCATTCTTATGTCTCTATGTGATTATGGATGTCTCTTGTTTATTAGCAATCATCTGCGAATATTTGCTAATGGAATTGGGAGCCAAGAAGGTGCAACAATGGAAGCCAGCAAAAATCCACAGAAGTATGAGATAAATATAGTCTCAAACTTCCATCAGATTATTACAGGCATAATTCCGTTTCTTGATTCTTTATTTTTGGTCACACTTTAATGTAGGAAGCCACAAGTCCAGACTACCAGGAGAGCTCGACGATCATCTTTAAGCAACCTGACACGAGGATTTTATCGACAAGGTCAACACGTTTGTATTTCTTTAACATTCTTCTTTTAGTCAGGCTAATGATATACTGGTTTTCACTTTCCCTGCTGTGCCTTCCTCCAAATTTTCAGGACACGACGATCATGGTTCGGAACGTAATGAGTCCTCTTTTGACTTCAATTCTAAGCTACTGCACCTGGCTTGGCATCCGACAACGAATTTGATTGCTTGTGCTGCTGGTAACAGCTTGCTTATGTATTATGCATAACTAAAATTCAAATCCGATAAGGTCAAAAATGCCACAGTATAAAGCAAGAAAAAGAAATCATGGTCTTATCGATTTTACCGTCTAGATTTACGTTTCAAACAAGCATCAAATACCATATAGGTATCAATTCCCTATTTTTTATATACTATGTGATTTCTACAGTGATTTAGAGGTTTATATGGATATAAGAAAGATATGATGCAAGAAGAATTCCCACAACAATTTAAAGGCAGAAGATGTTGCAGCAATTTTTGTTCTAGAAAACGTGAAGTTTGACGAGACATTGAACATCTTTGAGTTGAGGTGCAATAATGTATAATAAAAGTACTGCTTATAAGTGAAAGAAGCGTGAGATGTGATATACACACCTCGAGTCTAGGCACACTTTTTAAAACGTAAGAGCAACATTAAGAGTGCAGAGAATTTTTGGATCAATTGGAGCTCAGTTTATGGTTTCAAATAAGTGACGGTGCACCAAAAAATCAGAGCTCGTATACATTACGAGTGCATTTTTAGCACAATGGGTACAAAGTAAAACTCCCAGCAACCCACAAATACAATAAATTGATTGAAAATACCAGACTAGCTTCGTCTAGAGTATAAAGAAAGAAAATGTGAAAAATAATAGGAAAAAAGATCAAAGTGACACCACTCAGGCCAAAAAAACAAAAATAATAATAAAGCCAGACGATACTGACCCAAAAAAAATGACCAATATACATTACATACCAAATTGTACCCTGCCTATTTTGAAACAGAAAAAACCGAGGTAAACTGTGAAAACAGCACTAAGTAACCAGAAGCAAATGAATGCAAGGCAGCACAGCGCAGAAAGGCTCGTGTAAAGATTTCATTATGCAGTTAACGATACGCTCTTTTGATTTCCAAGATTCGTTGGTTTTATCTCCCAAGAAGCAACCTCGTCTGTTTCTTCAGGGTGGATGAAAGGCAAGGATATCTCACGGATCATAAGGTCGCCACAAAATGGGCATTCACTGGCTATGGCATCGTCCAACTGTGACCGGATCTGCGCATATTTACACATCAAAGATTACATTCTATGCCATCATGCCACCTGGCTTATAGATACTGTAGTCTCACGCTAAAAGTACAAGATAATAGAGGCATGATTGATGTGATTCGCAAAAAGAAATTAGATCGGGAATTTATAGTTTAAAACATTATAGAAGTTCTAGGAAAAAGAAAAAATTATGAACACTTGATTCGTAAGAAGGCTTCTGCAATAGGAAATATATAGCAATTTTTAGTCCAAGTTCACTAATATCAAGAAGTCCAGTTTCCAAATTGGTTACGAAAACTATTAAATGAACAAGCTTCAGCATATTGAGATTCTTGGCCATTTAGAACAGTCAAAAAACATGTACCGAGTATGAAATGTACTCAGACCTTATCTCCACGAGTCATGCTTGTAATTGGTTCCTCTTCTGATAACAAACCATTCACTTCCTTACTTGATTCATTCCCCAACAGAGTCAGCTGCTTTTGGAGATCCAATATATATTCAGCCTGGGGATCCATTCATATGAGATGGTCATGGACAATATCGTTAGTCCAAGGTACAATGTTAATGCACTTTCAAATAAATGAAACTCTAATTATTTGAATGGACTCACTGCATATATAAAACAATTAGTAATTTCAATTGGTTACTATTTACTAACACGCAATGATTGTCCCAACTCCCACTTTCATATAGTGATTTGAGAATGTAGCATGTAGCTTATATTGATCTGAGCTAGCTTATAGATAGATTCCTGCAAAAGGGATGTGTGGTTCCAAGCCCGAAAGGTATCTGCGTTTTCTTAATTGGATCAAAAATTTGTAAACCATACTTGGAACTTATCTTAGTGTAACTTTTCTGAGAAGTGGTTTCTTGGGAAAATATGTGTTGAAGTAGGGAAAGATTAAGAATTTGAAAGATAATTTTTTTATGAGAAATAAGTGGTTGAAAGATAAGTTTTTTATGAGAAATATGTGGTTGAAATCTTAACTAGTTTTTGGCAAATTTTGAACTGGAGTGAACCAGGTTCATAACGTCTATTTTATCAACTAAAAAGACCTTTTTTGTATATTTAATACAGTGGTAAAAGAACCAAATCAACAGTGCAAATGTACTATTGGTCCCCTTCAACAGGGTATATATGTTAAGAGAAATGCCAAAATTACTAGGATCTAAAAAATTGTTCTTCAGGTAGTCTGCATATTTCTATTGAAAGCACTGTGGTTAAGATGAGATCCTTTTATTTATTATTCTGGTCCACTAACAATGTTTTCTTTTGTCAACCATTTAGCGTCAAGAACAATTTGAGGATTTTCCAGTAACACAACTAAATTTTTCTTTTTTTTTTCTTTTTAAAAGATTCTGGAAATGATTGATTTTCTATTTTAAATCTGTTACCTATCTCATTAAGTTCGGGAAAAATTGATTGTCATTATATTAAGGCAACAAAAGAGTTGAGAATATAAAGTATTTAAGAAGCAGGAGCCTTTGACACACTCCAGAACTTACTTGTGCTTCTGTGGTACACTTAGTGACATGGGCAATCAAGCACTGCGCATGGAAGGAATGTCCACATGGAAATGCATAAAAAGGAGCCATGGATCCAACAGAGGTGTAAACCCCCGTCATCTGGTAGTTGCCAGCCATATTTAATATTTTCTTCCGGCAAACCTGTGATAACATTCAGTGAACATGAGAATCTAAATATGATAAGTACACGTGCATCTCAAATTTGCAGGAAAATGAAGAAATATTAAGCTACAATTCTAAAGGCTCTTCACAGTAGTAAACTTAGAACCAGAAAGTGTAAAGGCACTACGAAAACAGGAATGGGTTTAACCAGAATTAGGAAAAGAATATAAGGCAACAATGTCATCATACAAGGATGGAATGGATGATGGGGCCAAATCCCAAATTCACACTAAGTTGTAATAGATCAGAAATAGAAAGTTAATGAAGAAAAGTCACAGTTTCCAATAGTTTAAAATAGATTATTAAGAGCTTGTTTGATTCTATTTATCAAAACTCATTATAATCCCACCTACCACTGATTTGACACTTGCTCATTTATAACCACAAATTTCAAACTTCCATTAAATCTACACCACTCATTTCACCTCATTATAATTTCTCTTTATAATTCAAATCGAATAATGAGAATCAAACAGCCACTAAGTATGTGCACCGAGAATCCTTGAGAAAAAAGAAGACACTATCGAAGGCGCAAGCAAACGAAACAGCTAAGAAGGTTCACAAGATTAAATTCCAATTCTCCTGCAGCCCTAATATACAGAGATAAAGATAACATAATGAAGGGAAAGTCAAATATATATATATATATGTGTGTGTGTGTGTGTGTTAGAAGTCTTAGATAACAGCACTAATGAAACTACACATATTATAAAGCCTCATACAGCTGCACCACTTAGACCATTCAAGTTTAAGAGGAACAAACACAGAGATATTTTACCCCACATTCCTCATCCCGGTCAATGATAGCATATCGTTGGGCAAGTGCATTGATATCATTCCTAATGTTGTCTGCACCACGGGTAGCATCATTCATCTTCTCTTTAAGTTTCTCGATTTGCTCATTGTAATCCTCCAATGATGAGCAAATTGCCTCCTATAAATTGAGGAAATTTAAGCAAGTGGCAACCAAGAATAAACCCATAGCAAGAATAAAAGTCATCATGAATACTGATGTGATGATAACTAATGCTCCAGCCGGTTGAAATAAAATAATGTCAGGTAAAGAATGGATGATGTTAATGTCCATGCAGTGAACTCTCCCCCAGGAAATAAGAATGACATCAAGGCTTGGTTATATTACTTTCTGAATTTGGCTTCTAGTTGTGCCAAGAACATTATCAAGAGTGTTTATGAACAGTGAATGCAAGAAACAAACCATAAATTGAAAAAATGATACACCCCTGTTGATTTTTATTGGTGCTAACAGTGAGTGTCTTGGCAGGTGTTTTGCGAAATGTCGACAAGTACCAGGTGGCGTGCGCCAAAACAATTTGAGGGCTAGGGTGTTCATTTCATTGTGGGAAAAATTAGGGTCTGAATTGCAAGAGAGATAAAGCCTTTTGAAGCTCTTGTAATACGATTACTTTCAAAATGCAAATTCATTTGCCAGTGAGCTCATCCCAGACCAGAACTTTACAAATTCTAAACGCAACAAATTCAGCATGGCACAGCCATCATGTATTGGATCTGAAATGAAACCCCCAAAATAAATAAATAAATAAATAAATAAATAAATAAATGCTACATACCTTAAAATCATCAATCAAGGCAAAATCTGGGAAAAAGGGTAAGATATCTTCAATTTTTAGAAGTCCGTCCGTTTCCTTGAGAAATGCTATCGCCTTGCGGATGTTCTCCCGTTTTGTTCCCTTCTCCTGTTCAATGACATGCTTGGCAACCATAAGCCAAAGTTTCTTTCTCAAATCTTCATCATCTTCAACTTTATCAGCTTCAGCCATAGCAAGCTCTGGATCAACCTATTTCACAGTGTGGAATTTCTGGAGGACAGTTGAATATAATCGTATTTTCTAAAAAAAAATGCGAAAATCTGAGCAATATAAGGATGTGATGTCTTAACAAATTTTGAAGAACACTTGATATGACATGAATACTTCATCTTACATTGTGAATCATAGCAGGGTGAAGGAGGGGAAAAAAATTAGAGAAGTGTCTCTTACTGCCACATCCACTGTGTAAGTACCCGTATGCATTTAAATATGCAAATACAAATATAAAGTTTTATTACATTCCAAAATCTCAAGTATTGAACCGGAAAGTTGAACCTTCAGCTCAGAAAGCACTTCTAACATGTTCAATAAAAATCCCTCTTTTGTTGGTAGACACTTAAGTTTTAATGACTGCATACCAGTGACAGTATGGAGTTCTAACCTGTAAAGCAAGGGCAACTGCTTCTTCATGCATAGACGTCATGCTATATATATGCACACAGGCTCGCATCCGCTTTTCCTTGAGGCACAGCCGCAAGGCATATTTTGGATCATAGAAGATCTCAGGACCGTTGGGCCGCCCTTTCCCAAACTTGCATTGAAGAAAACGCAGAAGAGCGCTCTCGTCCTCCTAAAGAATGAACAGACATAACAATTGCAAAATAAGATATGGAACTATGCTCTCTACACACTTTTCTTTTCATGACCAAGTAAATCAGGATATAAAGTGTCATTCGATGCAGATGAATGGTTTCTATTGGTTGCATTTTCTGTATCAATAAATCCTTAAAAACTTTTATACCACAATTAGAAGAAAAATATGTTTATTAATTTATGTAAAGACTATAGAAAAAAATATGGTTCAATGAATTACTCTATTTTGTCCCCAACTTCATGACCTCATTACTTTATGGAATAGGACTACTCACAAAGAATGACATCTCTCCAAAAGTATTAATTTCATTTCTGAAATGTCCTTTCACAAAAGTACATCCTATGGGTCATAAGATTGACAGGGATTCTAAGCACCTAGCCTCTGTTATCTTTCGGCTTCTATTTCAAAATAGAAATACCATGAGTGAAAATGCATGGTGGAGAACTGTTTAGGACTTGCAGTCCTCTGAAATGTGTGGACAGAATTGGGTTAACCAAGTTTTGTTTTGAAATAGAAATAGAAAAACAACCTGCATTGGTTTTAAGGGGGAGAAAAAAGAGGTCATCAAATCACTACTCTCTTCTCAGAGTATCTCAAAGAAAAACAACCAAAAAAATCCTGGGAAGGAAATGCCAGTGCGTGATCTTAAACATCTTTAAGTCAAAAAAGATGGAAGAGAAAGAAAGCACATGATTACACGTTAAACCAAACACTACAAGAACTCTGCTAAGCAACGCAAACCTGCTTGGCGTACAATGAGAGCAACAAATTATGAACGCTAGGATCCTCATTCTGCAAACGATGAACACAGTATTCCAAATATTTTATTACTTCATGAGTTTCATTCCTGCATATTTGGCAGAATAAACATCCATTAATTGATCAAAACAAACTCCCGCAAATCAATACAACTTCAGTCACCAATATAAAATTAAAGAAATTTTCAATCTCGTATAAATTACTTTTTTACAAGTGCAGAATCTACTCGAGCACGTAAAGCATACAATTCCCTTGTGTCAAGTAAAGAGTGACTTTAATTACTTATAATCAATGAACTCAATGCTGCTACTCAAGCCAACTCAATAAGCAACAATAGAACAATTAGTCCTATTTTATCTTGCATTCAACCCAAACCCATTAAGCCAGAAGGCCAAGTGGTTATCTATTTTAAGAAAATCCCCCCCCCAAGGGGGGGGGGGGGGGGGGGGGGGGGGGGGGGGGGGGGG
>CAVNYN010213057.1:55975-67044 GCA_963692815.1 Nyctanthes arbor-tristis
AAAAAAAAAAAAAAAAAAAAAATCTCAAATCCAAAATTTATTTACTTGCATTAAGTTCCCCCAATACTTTTCAATTTATGAATGGCTAGAATTTGAAATTATAAATATATCGTGCATCTTGTATCCTTTATTTTATTTAGGTGGGAAAAGTAAAAAAGAGATATAGCCCACCCTTTGAAATATGATTGAGCTTGCAATATAGGTTAATTTGCATCGAATAATACTGTTTAACCAATTTATTCAGCTGATTCTCATCCCTAGCTGCAATATTTTTACGGTACAAATCCTTCATGCATTTACCTTATTTAATGACGGTCTCAACAAACAACTTATGCCCAATACCAGTTTAAGATCTCTAGATCAGAAAGGTACATCTGTGGTGAAATTTTACAAGTTCAAACTAGAAGTTAGTGGGTGTTTTATTCGCATTCTCTTCTTCTCATTATAATTTTACCTACCACCGATTTGACAACTACTCAATTACAAGCTTACATTTCAAACTTCCACTAAATCTACATCACTCATTTCACCTTATTATAATATTCTTATAATTCAAAATCACAATGAGAATCAAACACAGCCAGCACTGGCCATGATACAATATTAGAAACGTAGCCAATGCAAGTACAATTGCAAAGAGTCCTCGAAGTTCTTTAGACACCAAGGCAATACATGTGCAAAGAGGTCTAAATTTCCAATTGAAAATGCAACAATAGAAGTATGCAGTCTATCCCATTATATATACATGTGTGTGTGTGTGTATAAAAGAAAAAGATAAGTGAAATAGAGATAAAAGTTACTTTGCATGGGATTCACTGGAATAACGCATCATGGCAGGAATAAGCTTCCTTGGATTCTGGTCTTTCCTGGTCATCCATGATTCAACAGTTTCATACGCATCAAGCATGATAAGGTCCGGTGCAAATTTGTACTGTAAAAAGGATGCACCAATTATCTTTCAATAATATTATACAGATTCCAAAGCCTACCAGCATCATAACGTAAAACTTAAGAAAACACATAATGGGGAAAGGAGAATAAAGTAACTGTAGAGCAGAATGACTATAGAGTTGAAATAAATTTTCCTAAAGTCCATACCTGAAGGTCTATGGGCACACTAGGTTTCTGAAGAACTTGCAGCGCTTTCTTTGCTTCCCCGAGCTATTGACAAAATCAGAAAACTTATCAAAGGAAAAAAAAAAAAAAATTTGCAGCCAATAAACACTACTAATAATAACAGTAACTAAATAAATAACATTATAAAGGAATACGCATAAAGTTGGAGCAAGAAATTTTGACAGAAGGAAAAATTCACGTTTTGGGACTGGATGATGCAATAAATAAATGATAACTATGCATAGGCACGTGAAGAAGTATATGATCAAGAGACAACGAAAATAGAGTAAAATTGTAACCAAACTAGAATTATGATGGCATTATAAGAAAGTAGCAAAAAGAAGCACCTGAATATAATGATGAACCATGATCTCGTGCTGCTCCTTAAGACCAGCAAAGAAAACCAATTCATCAACCCTACCATAGCTGCATTGTAATAGATATGCTTAAAGATATAATCTTTATGTAAGCATATATGAGAGGTATTGATTGTGACTTCTCACATAGAGAAGTAAAACTAATGTTGTTACAAAACTGAGGTTTGTTTATGGACAAGTATCATGAACCTAAGTGGATATCCTGTCTTATAAGCATTTGAAGCTACTACAATTTTTGTTGATATATAAACATCATTTTTTTCCCTTTTTTCCCATGATTTATGTTTCAAGATAAATATGGACTCAGCTAAAATTGAAGGGGAAAAAAGAAAAAATGCATAACTAAGTAACTAACTACAAAGCAATAACCTTTCTAGCAGCTTAATGGTGGTTGCCTCATCCAATACGTCCTTGCTGTCACTTAAAAAGGCACGAAACTCCTTAATGACTGATTGATACTCTGAACTACTATTCTCATACACAGTATCATCTTCCAAAAGTAGCCGATTCATCTGATGACATGGAAAATAATGGATCGAAAGGGGAAAATCAGCAAATTCTTCATGCAAATAGAGCCATTGATAGATCCTAGGAGTGATTAAAAAAAAACTGGCAAATTTACAATAAATGGCAGGTATCCTATTACAAATTTCATTACGGTGACATGTAAACAGTATAATGAACGCCAACAAGACCAACATTAATAATAAACAACAATCCAGGGTTTCAGTGAAGAAAGAAAGTAAAAAGTAGATTATAAGACATAGATACAGCCTTGTCGGTGGTATTATTTCTAAGAAAAGTCAAGTTAGCACAGGGATTCTTTCACTCAGTTCTCATTTTCCACAATATGGAGTAGGCTTTCATTAAGAAAATCTAGGAACCCACTTTATTCCCATGAACTAGGCGAACAAGTTTGGTATGCTGCGGTGAGCTAATTGAAACTTCAGCAGCCAAGGCTATAAATAGCCAGAACCAACATCCTCACTTCAGTATCATATATCTGCACCTTAAAGACTTGTGGTGGAAGTGCTTAGATTCTCAAGAAATAGCCCTCACTGACAAAATTTTGCATCCTTGCAAGAAACTTGAATTTCAATAACTACTCAAGATTCAAATATTTTGCACGAGAGTTTGAATAACTAAGCAAGCCAAGAATATATCATAACTTTAAGGTACCAATTTACTCAACAAGAACAGCATAAAAAAAAAAAAAAATGAAGTACTAGGAAACTATGCAGCATGCACACCTTATCCAAGTATAATTCAGTTGCCCATGTGGAAATCATCGTGATCTGGCATTTGTCATCCTTTGAAAGATTATCAAGCTTCCTTAACAAGAAGGTCCTTAAAGCATCCTGCATGCTTATGAAAACATTAGGATAGATGGCGGGAGTGTTATCTTAATGTTATTAATGATAATCCATTGACCTTGTGTTTGACACGTACAATGGACTTGGATTCTCATGAATAACGCAAAACTCTATCCCGCAATCCAATTAGCAGTAGAATCATAAATTTATTCGAACATAGTGAGAAAATTCAGCTCATCATGGTAAAATGAGCAAGATTAAGCAAAGATCAAAATTTTGACAATCATACAGGGCGTGTTCTCTTTACGATTTTAGGTTCTTAGTTTTTAGTCTTTCAAAAGACTGAAAACCTATTTATATTCATATTCCTAAAAAACACATTTTTGAAAACAAGGAAAAGTTTTGCGAAGAAAACTCAAAATGACTTTTTTTTTGGGGGGGGGGGGGGGAGTGTTTTCAGTGTAAAAAATTGAAAATGCTGAAAATAAGAAAAAGAAATCCTTCTTTTTCTTTTTTTCCTTAAAATTACTCTTGGAACACAAAACTGAAAATTAATTCAAAACTGAAAAATAAAAACTGAAACATAAAGAGAACATGCCCATATAAATATTCAATTCAATATAATCAACTTCAGGCAACTAACAAACAGTCATTCTTTGGTGGATGGGTGTGTATTTGGGTCCAGGGGAGCATGGGGCTCCAATCCAATTAGAAAACAAAAGTTACATGCAGCAGTGGAAGAATCATGATGGAAATGATATAGAATGCACATTAGCTAGTGTATTCTAGACCAGGGACTAAGAGGTTCAATGCTTGAAATAAATAATATGCAAAGTAGTAACCCATCAAATTGGTCCAGGAATCAAGATGCGATTCAATGCAGCTGCAAGAATAATTCCTTAAAGATCTAATCTCTCTTCAGACTTAATGGTTTTATAAACAAATTCAAGATTCTGGCTTGAATTATGATGGATCATAGCAACATAAATAGCAGTGCTTTAAATGAAAACTATAAGTATAGAGGTATTATTTAATCTAATATGCTCTCGATGCATTACATGTATGCTTTTATCGAACAGTCTCTAAGTATTTACATCTTGTATTTATATTAGCCAAAGCTGAACCTTTATCTTGGTCATATCATTGTTCCATGGTTCTTTCAGTTTGTGATGTGAACATGGAGTTGAATGTAAAAGGTTGTACGATTCAGCAAAAATATCACCTCCAAAGTAGATAAATAGATCAAAAGCAGAACTTCAATACATAAATACAACATAAAATGCTAACTCTTACAGCAAATCTAAAAAAAGCAAAAGCTAATAGGTCCAAATCTACGGATGGAAGAGGAATGCAGAAAGCTATTTTAACAGCTCCGTGACCTCAGAACATAGAAACACAGTGAAATCCCACAATAAAGGAGCAGAATTCTCTTAAAATTCAACAACATGGGTGGCTAAGAGGGCCCATGTGGAGATTTGGGACCTCATCAGGATAAACAAAAGGATGGAACGAGGATTATCTGGGTAGCAGAAATTAGGCCTGATAAAAACAGCACATGTAATCAGAAGAATAGTCGATGAAAGGTACTCGATAACAGATTAATTTTATAATTTGGAACAATGATTACGCATAAAGAAGCATGCAATCAACCCACTTCTTTTGCAGAACTGTTCTATACTGTGAATAAAGGATGAAAAACAACAGCAAGGTGGAAACACCGTGCGTGAATAATTGCCCCAGTGACAGAATTTATACTCTCTCGTCTCTCCCAGCAACTGACTGCAATGAAACTGCTATTAATTAGTGCAAATTTTGGGAAGGATAGATCTTGTTACCTGCTCTCCTATGCTAATAAACTTCAAAGGGATCTCTTCGAATGATAATACATAATTAATCTGCAAAAAATTAATTCAGTGTGTTAGAAGAATGTATTCTCGTGACAAGTACTAACTAGACTATTCTGTTCCCTTTCCACCTTTCAATAGAGTGTTACTTCTTAATCAGCAATGTAAAAGTACAGAACCCAAGAAATATCTTGATGCTCAAGTAAAGAGCTCTATGTAACTCTTCTGCACAGAGGTTTACATTAACCTGAATCTTCACTTTCCAGAGTAGTGATATACAACCCCACATAATTGACAATCTCAGGGCATATAATAGAGCAGTCTTTCTTGAGGTTATGTGCATCATCAAGCAGTTGATGAAAGGATCCCCACGCTTTCAAGCAAACCAAATTACTGTCACTTTGCACAATAACTATTAGGTTCTGTAACTCTGAGGGAACAATTCTGCTTAAACCATGTTCAAATGGATACCATTTTACATTTACGTTGTTTCTGATGTTACAAAGAATACTTGATCATATTGATGATATCATAAATTCTTTTAAATAAAATCAAGTGAAATTATAGCATTAAGATGACATTCTTGAACCTGAAGCTAATGGGTTGATGAGCATACTGATAAGCACCAAGCCCGTTACTACTTAGCTAGCAACTAGCAACTCTTTATGTTAGTAAATTTCTGGGAAATGAGAGTTAGTGTGGGGACTTCTAGAACATTATGTAGAAATCATATAAATGACTGTCAGGATGTTCAAGTTTGATGGAAAAATTGGTTTTTCTTGCTTTAAATATGAACATTTGGAATCTCGCGTGAGCAGAGAGCAAAAAGGAGGGCTCCCCCCCCCCACCAAAAAAAAAAAAAACCTCTTCCAAAAAAAAGAGGTAAAATGACATCATTCATTGTGGAGAAAGTGACATTTCTTGACAAGAGCCCATTAGTGTGGTGTTTCTGCGGCTGGACTTCTTTTGTCAATGTAATAAATTGTAAGGAGGGCATTCAGGAGAATGAGCCTGAATGAGTCCGTCATTATCATAGCTTTCATACAGTAGGTGCCTGTAAACTACTATCAACATGAAACAAATTACACTTGTCTGAGAAGTAGATGGCATTATTGCCAACATGCATCAATGTCCTATAAACGTAAAGGCACACTGTATATTTATGAAAGTTGGTGATGGTAAAGGTGAAAAAAGGCACCCTATGTATTTATGCAAGTCAATGATGGTAAGGTGGTCATGCAATATCTATTATTGTCCAGGAGATTCGCTTTGTAAAGGACTGCTTCAAGCACTAAGTGAGCAAAGGGTCAAATCACCTTCGCGTAAAACGAAGCTGCTCTGAGAAAATCCTTTGTATCAAATGCATCTTCAGCCTGCATCACAAAATCTCTAGTCAAAAACATAAATGCAAGAACCCAAAACTGAAATAAAAATTAATGAAGGCCACAGTTAATGGGTTCAAAAGGAAGAAAGCAGTACTTTTACAGAGGAAAAATAGCAAGATCGGAAGAGCACAATCGTTAACAAAAAATACAATTGCTACGACCTGGACTAGATAAACTTGGTCCCTTTGGAGGGCGTCACGGCAGTTTGCCAAAGCTGCAGCATATTCTTTCAAGTCCAAATAGACTTTCCACATGTCTCGGCCTTCGTCATTTACAGACACCTAAATCAACACTTCCAGGTAAGCAAATTTAAAACATTGACACCCATTGGAGCCAAAACAAGCACATATCAAGGATGATGCCCAGAAAATGGACCTGGAAGATGGAATTCTGGTCATATGCATAGAAAAGACCAGCAGATGCATCGCTGCACAAACCTATAATACCCCTAGAAGCGGCATCAGGTGTTTGATCAAAATAAAGTTCTTCAACTATCTGCTCACTGATCCTATTCACAACCTACAGAATATTGTAAAGGATTAGGATGGCACTGACCTGTTAGTTAGAGGAAAAAATGCGTTTCATAACCATTTTCTCCGTCAGAGATTACATAAAATTTAAGATATAGAGATCAGGGAGAAATAATGAACTCATTTATGCAGTTTATTCAATACATTAAAAGATATGTAGTTTCCTATGCGAGCCCCACAACACCCAAGCTAAATGAGTAAAGAACTAGTTCCAACTTCCAAATAAACCAAAAGGATATTGCTGGCTTAGCTTCTAAAAGATCATAATGATCCAGTGTTTGAAAGGGCATCCAGGTGACAGGGAAAAAAAATCCGAGAGCTAATTCGATACAGGATTGTAAGATGGCAAAAATTCAGCTCTTTTTAAAGCTTAGAGAAACACTTATCAAACAGAAGCTTTGCTTTGAATCTGCTGAGAAAGCAAGTTGTTGCCAGCAACTGCAGAAGAAAGGGTACAGTCGCATTAGAGAGTTCTCTTAGCAGAATATACATGTGTGACCGCCCTCAAGGAGATGCATTCTTTGACAAACATCTATTTCCATTAGTCTTCTACAACTGTTATTCACATTATGAGAAGATTCTAGAAGGAAGAAATAAATAATCAGAGAATAAGCTTAAACTAAGTCATAGACAAGGTCGTAAATGTTTTTCAGGTGGGTATATCAAACAGTGCTTAAATTGATATTGTCATGGAACCCATGTTGTTCTCCACCACGCATTTTCGATCATTCTATTTCTATTTCCAAATAGAAATAAGAAACTAAAATGGACTAAGTTAATCACAATAGGGACATTATAGTTCAGAAAGGCTAAAAATTTTTAAGACATAAGTGCTCTTCCGATCTAAAATCTGGTTAATAGCCTTTGTGCCTGATGTTCACTACATGGAAACGTTGAAGAAGAAAATGCAAAGGACCGGAACATCAACATGCAGAGCCATAAATACTCAGTTGATAAATTTGCCTTTTGAGGATAATTTATCCATTTTTTTATTCATAGACTCCTTAATGGGAATCCTTAACAAATTGATCAAAGCAGCTCAGCCCGTAATGGGCTCCTTTTTAACAGTTATTGAGTATTTATGGATCTTCAAACAATAGGTAACAGCAGCAGCAACAAGATCTATGGTGGACACACCTTAACCTTGTTTCTGACAAGAAGAAGAAAATGAAACTCAGATACTGCCAGTGAACTCGGTTTAACAGCAGCTCCTTCGCCTATTTTTGAATAGTCCAAAAGAGCCTTGTTCTCTATAAAGTTTTCGTCCCCATTTGGTGAACTGTAATGTATATCCTCAAAATCTTAGTTAAAAACATAAAATATAAAGCTGTGCCCTATTATATCAATACAAAGTAAGTAAAATTCTGGCATCTAACTATCCACCTGCGCTGTCCTCCAAAATTAAGACCGCCATGGTAAATCCCTGCCCCGGAAAGCCATGCAAAATATACTGCTCTTCTGTGCTTTATAAAGAAAAGCAGTTCACTGCAAGATAAACCAAGCATCATATTCATTTCCCATGAATACACACATGTAACCAACTCTTGCATAAAAAAATCCGAAAGCAGAAACGTTTTTCATACTACCTGTTCGGAATTTCACCAGGAAGTTCCATAAAATGAACTGCACGGTCTGCATAACTAGTAAAAACAGACTGCAGAAGAAGTACATGACAAAAACCTTTCAGTAGAAATCGAAAATTTTCAAAAGGCTTTCATGAAAAGTTCACCATATAATCAGAAGGTTTTAAAGAAAAGCTAATGTCTAAATGATGACTGAGGATGGAGAATAAGGCAACAAGGGAACTCTGGATGTGGGGGGGAGGAGGAGGCGGCAGGGTGAGAGGAAGGGGGGAAGGGGGGAGGGGGGGAGAGAGAGAGAGAGAGCCTATGAATTAAACTATGATAGGATTTAAGAACGCTCATGATATTGTGTTTACAAAGAAATCATGGATGAATAAGGGAATAAATACTAGAATATGACTCAATCAGCAATTACATATTATGCTCCCTAGAGTTAAAAAAATAATAAATAATAGAAAAAGAAACTCAATATCGTAAGAAATAATAGAGTTAGCTTTGAAGATCATGAGGTTTAGGGAGTTACAATAAGAAAAATGCAATCAAATGATGTCCTCTGAAAGAAATATTCAACAGCTACTTCATCCTAGTATGGACGTAATACCCTATTTACAGGAGATAAAGTAAAACCAAGTTATTTTCCTCACTATTTTAAAACATAATCGGGTTAAAATCATTTTTATCCACATATTTCGTAAAGCCCACCTCAGGTAAACCAAAACCAAGTTATTGTTTCGCTTCTCTATTTTAAAACAAAATTGGGTTAAATCATTTTTATCTACATATTTTGCGGAACCCGCATGTACAAAATCTTTGCTTTTGATCCAAACATTGAGATGTCCACACCTCTGCACAACTCGGTTACACTAATCTTATTTCAGTTTCTAAATAGAAACGGGAGACTGACATGGGCTAACTGAGTACTTGGGTTTAAAATATCATGAGCATACTAAGAGGTTGTTTGATACTCATTATCCTTTTCCATTATAATTTCACCTACCACTAATTTGACAACTGTTCAACTATCACCACACATTTCAGACTTTAATTAAATCTCTACTCCTCATTTCAACTCATTATAATTTCCCATTATAATTTGAACCTCATAATGAAAATCACAAGCACTAAAGTATTCTTGTTCATTTCCATGCAAACGGAAAAACGGCCCATGCTACAAAAGCAAAATTAATGTAATTCGAATAGAAAATAATTATTAAGCCCTTGACCCCAAAGGAAGATAAGATTGAAGAGTAACCTTTTTACTTTTCTTTTTTCTATAATGGAAGAGAAAAAAGTGATGATTACAGCTACGTTTTGAGTGAAGATAACTCTTGGGAAAGAACCTATACTTAACACGTCTTATCTAACACATAGAATATACAAGGCTAATCAGAACCTCATACCAGTGAATCCAGAGAGTATGCATCAAGTAAGTGCGAAGTGCAAAGAAAATGGAACAAGGTAATTGCTTTTGAAGAAACTCATATATCAAATAAGTGCTAAAGTGCAAGAAAATAGAACGGGCTAATTGCTTCTAGGAGCAACTCATATTGAATTTTGTCACGTTAAGATTAATTCAATGCACTAGCCAAGTGCAAAAAAACCTACATCCAGAGAGCCTATTCCTGTAAAAGAATAAAGACGGGTGGGAGTAACAGCCATCACATAATAACGAGTTCCATTGTTCATTGCTGCTGTTTCCATCTGCAAAACAGACAGTAAGAAGGTTGTCAAGTGACACTAATAATTAGGACAAAATATCCAACATCTATGTTAACAAAGTGTACATATAGAGGAAAATTTGCCAGAAAGAATCAGATACAGCATGAATTTTGCTATAACAATATTTAGCAAGTTCAACAATATATCCTCATGGTACCTGCAGAGAAGGAAAAAAATTTTAAAAAAAAGGGAGAGAGAAGCCCATATAAAACCAAAGAAGCCAGTCCAAGACAGGATCCTGTGGCATGAATGGATCTTGAAAACTCCTCATGCCTTCCTCTTCAATCTGGCAATCCCAAAATAAAAAGGAGCGATCTGACAGTTTCCCCAAGCTAACCCACGGCGAAATGCCCAAAACCAAATTATATAACATCCCACACATCCCGAAGAAAAAACTCTAGTAATCCATGAAATGAAACCTCGCATTTGTTCAGCCGAAAAAGTGATTTATAGGTGCAGAAAACTTTATTATGCTCCCAGACCTTTCCAGGACTTACTTGTTTCTTAAGATGGGAATTTTGACTACATAAAATTACATTGTTTTACAGGAATGTGCATAAAATGGATTATGACTTGACAGTTGACACATCCCAAGAAAGGCCATTTTCCTTAACCTGGGATTGCTTTGATTAACTATTTTCTCACATAGACAAATGACTTTCAGAACTTAAAACAGCTTATTATCGCCTGCAAGAAATTTTTTTTTTCCCTATGTATTTGTCATCGACTGCGAGAAAGTTTTCTTCCCTACAAGCACAAAAAAGAGCACACTGCTGTCCATGTGTTTGCCATTTCATCATCACCATTGTCTTCTTCCCAAAAACCTTGCAATTGGTTCCCGCCGCAAAAAAGGTGACGTGCTCCTTTAAATAGGTTTCAGAAGGGGCATAATCAGATAAAACAAAAAGATAGGTGGTTGGAACCTGCAAACCCATGAAAGCTTCAGGAAGTTCGCTGAGCTGAAATAAAAACTTAATATATTTTTCCTTCTTATCCTTCTCATCTACAGCAATTTCAAGAAGTTGGCCATTGTCAGTACCAAGAATGACTTCCCTCGTTGAAGCTGCAAAAGGATATCAAATACACATCACTTCTTCAAATTCCCTGGAATAGAGAAATAGCATATCAAAGACAGAGGCATCAAGCATCATTCATATTCACCTTCTGTTATATGTTGCCTGTTCCAGGCAACAGCGTTCACG
>CAVNYN010213058.1:0-40987 GCA_963692815.1 Nyctanthes arbor-tristis
GAGACAAGAAAAATAAAAGACGAAGACGAATTTAACGGACTGTCAAAGCTTTCCACTATATGATTAAAGTCGCTACAACCATACAGAATTTTCACTCGTCAAAACCCATCCCCCAAGTATTACAAGAAAAATATACCAAACTTTACCGCATCTACCAATTTCTACCCTTTGACTAACCCACAAAGAATTAAAGAAATCCCAAGACGCTAAACTACTATTTTTCTTCACAATACTCTCTGACCCGACCCAAGTGACACCGGAAAAATCACCCTGAGTTTTACCACACCTAATTTTCTACCCTTTGAATAAACCACAAAGAGTTACAAGAAAACTCTTCACGGTGCTAGACTCACTAATTTTTCTCTCAACTTGCTTGTACCACTTGTGTATAAAAGAAGAAGAAAACATCTCTATTTATAGGCTTCGTTTCCTTGAAATACAAGACAATCCTTCTATGATTTGGATTTCTTTTCCTCCTAGGATTCTTCTTCTTTTCCCTTTCATTTTTCCTTTTCAACTTTAGATTGTTTTTGACAACAAACCCAACACATTTAAGTGTCTATCATTTCTCTGTGCACTTCTATTAATATACTTTCGTGAGTATGCCAATCATGGTTAAGAGGCATGTATAAGCATAATATCAGGTTTCATTTATCCATGGTCTGCTCTTCTTTGCATGACATGACATACCCCAGTCTATGATGTTGAGAAATTGGAAAGTACTATTTCTAGGTAATTATTCACGCAATTTTTTACAAAATAGAGGTAAATTCATAATCTTACCTATGTGTATTATATAATTGAGAAAAATTAATCTAAGGATAAGATGGTAAATTTATCGGATTTGGTAAACGATTGTTTGAATGATTACCTTCAAATAGAGAGATTCGAAGAAAGTGAATGCTGACATATAACAGTAGAGGGTACGTGTTCTTTTATATTATACCACATTATGAGGCATTTTTTTGGAGCCAATCGTCTATTTCTAAATCATTTTCGTCTTCAGTAATTTGAAAAGTTATTGCTTTACTGATTTTGCAATTTCTTTCCATGTTTTTAAGAGTTTACTGTATAAGCTATTGACACGTGTTGAAAATTTGAAGAGAGACAATTGTTTCAGGGGTGTTTGCTTGGACAACCTTTCATTTTCTTCCACCCCACATATTCAAGTGACATTGCAAAGTACAACGTTACAACGAAATTATTGCGTCGATTCAGCCTTATATGTAGCTTTACCAACATGTACTCATTTAAGCATCAAAAAAAGCGGTGGCAGGTATTTTGCTTAAAGAAAATATATTTAAACTAGTCGCCGTACCTTGAACCATGTTTTGTCATTGACTAGTGTCTAAATATACATCTTTGATATATCATTTATAAGGTGCTATACAATCATATGATAGTAATCCACTCATTTTATTGAAGTATATCAATTTCTTACCACATGTTTATTTTGTATATATTCATGGTCTAAAATGCAATTACTCAAAGTACATATTCATATACGTATTGAAAAATATTATATATGAAAGATTGTCTTTATTGATGTATTTTGAATGTGTTGCAAGTGGTAGGAGATAACGGATGCAAGCGGATCAATGCAAGTTCGGATGCAACAATTGTGGTTATGCGCTAGTTTCAATAAGACGATGATAACCAAAGTTATAGAAATCAAATGAAGATGATTCAAGCTGCATTGGGAAGAAAACTTAAACTGTCTACAAGTTCATCTCTCATGACCAAATTCAAATTCGGTTCAGACCACTGTCAAAAATCATCATGAATTTACAAGCTATGATATTATTAGGACAAGAGCATCGACTAATGTGCAACCTTCGATATTTTGGTCATATCACGAGTTTTGGACATCGGATTGAAGTAATTCAAGTTTGAGAAAGAAGATAAGAGATTTATCTACAAACTTCATTTCAATCACTTCTCCAAATTCAGAAAAGTCAACCGAAAAACAAGAGACAACTAGAAAAAAGTTTTGACAGTTAAACTTGCCACGAATAAGTACAACTCGAGCTATGCTTGAAAAACTGACAGCTACATAGGTCACAAGTTTGATTGTCAAAACTCTTTTCCAGTTGTCTCTTGTTGGCTGTTTTTGGTTGACTTAAGTTCTAAATTTGGGAAGTGATAGAAATGAAGTTTGTAGATAAATCTCATATATTCTTCTCGCTCCAACTTGAATTACTCCAATTCGATGTCCAAAACTCCTAATATGATCAAAATATTGAAAGTTGCACACTAGGCAACACTATGTCCTAATAATATCACAACTAACAAATTCATTATTATTTTTGACAATACCGAATTTAAATCTGGCCATGATAAACTTGTAGATTTTTAAGTTTTCTTTCCTATTCCACTTGAATCATCTTTATTAGAATTCTATAACCCTAGTTACCATCATCTTATTGAAACTCGCATTGTAACCGCAACTGTTAACTATCTGGACTTGTGTTGATCTACTTGCACCCGTTATCTTCCACCACTTAAGACATATTCAAAATACATCAATAAAGACCATCTTTCATGTATAATACTTTCCAATATGTATATGAATAAGCAATTTGATTAATTGCATTTTAAAGTATGTATTTATACAAAATGGACCTGTGGTAAGAAAATTAATATATTTCAATAAATGATTGGATTACTATCATATGAATGTATAGGACCTTGTAAATGATACATCAAAGATACATATTTAGACACTAATTAGTCATTGTTAGTTGAAGACATTGACTCTTTCATGTACAATTAAGAACCTACGTGTGTTTGAGGGTCATAATTTAACAATAAATTAGATCCGTTCGACTCAGATTTCAATTCTTCATTTTACCAACATGGTGAGTATGGTAGTCTTAAAT
The DNA here is from genome assembly GCA_963692815.1 of Nyctanthes arbor-tristis. NCBI lineage: Eukaryota > Viridiplantae > Streptophyta > Magnoliopsida > Lamiales > Oleaceae > Nyctanthes > Nyctanthes arbor-tristis. The sequence goes on from CAVNYN010213058.1 coordinate 2,880, forward strand.
TACTAGAATTTTGTTCGTGCGTACAGACAATGGCGGAGATAGGGGCCTTCCTGGGCCCTGGCCCAGTGTTATCTCGGCCCAACCCCCTGTAGAAATTAAAAAAATTTTTTTTTAAAGGCTGGCCCAGGGGACTTGTTATTTGGGCTCGGGGGGCTAAATGGCTAAATGGGCTGGGGAGTTTGAGTTAAAAAAAAACAAGAGTCCAGCCCAAATCCTAAACAGACTAATGGAATGGAACGGGGAAGGCTGAAGGCAGATTGGCAGAAACTTTGAGCAGCGACCGAGAGGCGGGTGCAGACAGCAGGGATCGAGACGCGGCGTCCAGTTGAGGCGGCCCAGGCGAGCGCCGGCAACCGGTGGAGAGGTGGTGGGCGGTGGATTCATCCATATTGTAGCTTTAATAAGGTTTTATTTCTAGCCCTAATTCCTAAATCCTAGAATTGATTTTGCCTTAATCTTAGCAAATAATCAAATTACCTCTAATCTCAGATTTATATGGACTTTAAGACTCATATATTAGATATACATAGGTTGAGAATGGTTGAATATTTGAATTTCATATTTATATGGTTGAGGACTTGAGGCAATGACCAGATAATATTTATATTTATAATATTTCATATTTATATTAGTCATGAACTGTTGAAATTTGAATATGGTTGAATATGGTTGAATATTTTCTTCAATTAGACTTGAGGCAATTAAGAAAATATAATTATAAATTAATAAATCATAAACGGTTGAGAATGGTTGAATATTTGAATTTTATATTTAGTTTAGGTACCTCTAAAGCTATAGAACATGCACGTCTAATGCCACTTTTTAGCTTTTGCTATGGCACATACACTTCCATATATTCCTTACCAAACATTTTATTTAATATATATGAGCTTATTTGTCTTCCAAAAATATGATTTATACCAGGTCATTACTGATCTTATCAGACTAGAGGCCGTGAGAACTGAATTGCAGACGTTAGCTTCTATTTTGGTGCTCAAGAAGATAGAGAGTTCATCAGATTAATTTAAGTTTTAGCGTAGTGAATTTTTAGTGGTAGTATTCAGAAATTACAAGTGATAAAAATGGATTATAGAAGTTATAGTCGGGTGATATTAGTTAGGTGATATTAGTTAAGTGCCATTGTTAGCTTAGGCTTATTATGTAATGGAACTATTGATTCCATAATTTAATAAATAAATGATATGCTGGTTTTTCGTTATGTTTCATTTCTTCTTTTCTTTTTTCTTTTAACGCAAAAGTATACTATAAAGAAAATGGCCTTTATTGTCACTTATTTATGTCCAATTTTCATGTCTCTTTAAAAATTTTCATTTTATTTTTATCATTTTCTCACCTCAATTGGGACTTCTCCTCTCTCTGTCATTCCTAATAACATACCCATATTATAGTTATGTTTTACCAAAATTAGTTTATTGGTCTTGAATTGAAGAAAATAAAAAATTATTAAATTTAAGAATTGAAAATCATAAATGGTTGAGAATGGTTGAATATTTGAATTTCATATTTATATGGTTGAGGACTTGAGGCAATGACCATATAATTAGTCTTGAACTGTTGAATATGGTTGAATATTTTCTTCAATTAGACTTCAGGCAATTAGCCTTTAAGAAATAAGAAAATATAATTATAAATTAATAAATCATAAATGATTTTTATTGGTTGAACTGTTGAAGTCTTGAAGACTTGAATTGACTTGAATCACTTGATATGTTGATTACTTGAAGAAAATTATAACTTATTAAGTATTGAATAGTGGATTATGGACCAATGGTTGAATCTTTGATTTAAGAATAGGTTGCAATTTACATGAGACTTTGAATTTATGCTTTGATGATTGATGGTGATTTGTTTGCATATGGTTAATGGTTTGATTATTTGGTTTCTTGACTTGTTGGTGTGTTGTTGATATTATTTTTCTCATTGTTAGTAAATGAATTATCTAAGGTAAAATAAATTTTATAATGGATTTTATTAAATATTTTGATTTTATAGAGAAGAAGTTATGGCTACAAACCAATCTTCTAGCAAGAAAGGCAAAACTACATTGCATTCTTTTTTCAGGCCCGTAAGAAATACACAAAATGAGGACTCCAATAACCACCAAGATACTTTCCCAGCTGAAAATGAACAATCTTCTCCTTCAGTTGGAAATCATCAATCTTCTTTTCCAATTGAAAACCGATAATCTTCTACTCCAAATGAAAGTCAACAATCTACTCCAAATTCATCTTTCGAAATTGAGCGGGATCCAGGAAAAAGGAGAAAAATATGTTATTGGCTTCTTGATAAAAGGGATGAAATCAGACGGTCGTATTTGATGAATGGGCCTTACCAACCAAAACTTCATTGGTATAAGGGCGGAGAATATAAAGATAAGACTCATCGTTTTCAGTCTAGTTGGTTTAATGAATTTAATTGGTAGAGTATTCTCCTAGTACACATAAGGCCTATTGCTTTCTGTGCTTTCTTTTTGGAAAGAATATGCATACCTCTTCCACTTCGACTTTAGTGAGTAATGGATTTGATAATTGGAAGAGAGTTCATCAGGGCAAGGATTGTGTATTTCTTAATCATGTTGGTTCATCATCTTCATCTCTTCACAATAAGTGTGTAATGTGTGCTGACTCTTTGATGAGGCTATCTGAATGTATTGATAAAGTGATTGACAGAGTTAGCAAAGAAGAAGTTGTAAAAAAATCAATTGCGCTTAAAGACAACAATCATGACTCTTCAATGGCAAGCGTTGCAAGGTTGTGCTTTTAGAGGCCGTGATGAGTTTGAAAAATCTTTTAATCATGGAAATGTGATTGAAATGATTAATTATACTACAAAGTGGAGAGAAGATGTTAGAAATGTTGTACTAAGTAATGCCCCCCCCCCAAAAAAAAAAATGCCAAATATACTTCTCCAGACATCCAGAAAGAAATTTTGGCAATTATGGCTAACAGAGTCCGTCGTATGATACGTGAGGAAATTGGAGATGCTTGCTTATCTCTCCTTGTTGATGAAGCAAAAGATGAATCAGATCGAGAGCAAATGGCCATTATGTTGAGGTTTGTGAATGATGCGGGTAACTTGACATAGCGTTTCTTTGCTATTAGGGGTGTTTCTGATACTTCTTCAGAAACACTTAAGCAGGAGATATCTAGAGTTCTTTCTCAATACAATCTTCAAATTCATAAATTACGGGGCCAGGGATATGATGGTGCTAGTAATATGCATGGGCAATGGAATGGATTGCAAGCATTGTTTCTTAATGATTGTCCATATGCATATTATGTTCATTGTTTTGCTCACAGGTTGCAGTTGACGTTGTTGCTTCAGCAAAGCAATGTGATCCAATTTGGAGGTTCTTCTCTATATTAGATAACGTCATCAATATTATCAAATCTTTTGTTAAGCGCAATACTGAGTTACAAGTTGCCAATAGAATAGAAATTGAGAATATGTTGGTAAGTGAAGAGCGTCAATCTAGACGAGGAGCTAATCAGATGTCATCTTTACATTGTTCAGGTACAACTCGTTGGAGTTTTCATTATGATTCTATATTGAGTATGATAGAAATGTATGGTGTAACTTGCAAGGTGCTTGAGGATATCAGTGTTAATGGTCCTAATTGCAAGGCTCGAGATGAAGCTGATGGTGCTTACACAAGTATTCAGAGTTTTAATTTTGTGTTTGGCTTGCACTTAATGGCAGCAGTTATGCGGATCACTGATTTTCTTGTCAAGCATTTCAAAAGGAATCCGTTGACATTCTATCTGCACTTGGATTTGTCTCAACTACCAAAACTCTTCTTCAAAAGTTGAGGAAAGAAGGGTTGGAGACATTGCTAAAGGAAGTAGAAGGTTTTTGCTTAAAACATGAAATCACTATACCTGACATGAACAGTAACATGGGTTGTGGACGAAGGTACATGAGTGTTGAGCATTATTACCACTTTGAATTTTTCAATTAATCTATAGATTTTCAATTGTCAGAGTTGAACTCGAGATTTAACGAGACATCAGTTAGACTACTTGAGTTGAGTGTGGCATTGGATCCAAAAAATTCCTTTGAATGATTTAATACTGATAATATCTATAAGCTTGCTATGGAGTTTTATCCTGACGATTTTGAGCAGCATGAGAGGAATACTTGAGGAGTGAATTGCTGTTTAATCATGCTCATGTGGTTTGCAATCCTCAATTTCAAGTGTCTACTATTGCAAATTTGTGTGAAAAGTTGGTGGAAACAAAAAGGTCAGAGGACTACAAAATGATAACAAGATTGATTCGCCTTGTATTAACTTTGCCTGTTTCTACAGCCACGACTGAGAGAGCATTTTTGGCTATGAAACACGTGCAGACTGCGGTTCGCAACAAGATGGATGATGACTTTCGTGCAGATAGTTTGATAATTTTTATTGAAATAGAACTTGCTAGCACAGTAGATGTAGACTCTCTTATTGATGAATTTGCTAAAGTGAAAAATCGTCGGGTCCACTCACATTTTAGCCAAATACTAGATTTTGAATTGTTGCAAATTTTGTAATACATTTGACTTGAGTTTGCTTACTTTTTTGAAAACTTAGAGCTCATATGATTTTTTTCGAGATTTCGATCCAGCTCCCCCCACTTTTGTGTCTTGGCTACACCATTGCGTACAGATACCGAACTGGTCAAGAAGGCATGGGGTTAGGGTTGGGGGGAGGAACAAGAGGTACTTTCTTTAAAGAAAGGTAGCCAGTAGCAAGGGTTGGGAAGGCTAGTGGTCCCAAATTTCCATTTTATTACATTGGTCCTCCAACTTTTTGTTTCTTAACTCTCTGAAGGGTTATATTTCCCCAATCACCTAACTTGATTCCATAAATTTTCAAGTCTATGGCAACCGATTGTTCATGAATTATAACCTCGGAAAATGATATAAAATAACTTGACAATAATTACAACATGTCACTAACTTTACTTTTTACTTTTTAAGAGAAGTGATCCAGTGAAACAGTGACTATCTTGTAATGACTTAAAGTATTTATTATAATTGGTTGTCAAACACTTTTTTAGACGTGTGCTCTTCCGATCTATTTCAATTTCTTGGAATTTAAATACAATGAAAGATTTCCTTTCAAAAAAATAATAATAAAAGGAAAAATGAAAGACTCAGCTAAAGAGTCAAGCTATTTGTGGGCAATTCAATTTTTTATAAAATAGGGTAAATTTATCGTCTTATCTTTAAATTTTTTTTCCAAATCATACAATACATGATTGTGAATGTACCCTCATTTTATAAAAGATTGTTTGAATAATTACCTATAAATAGAGATCGGAAGAGCGTCGTGATTTTTCTCAACTGAAATCTATTAGTCAGTTTACAATCAATGTAAAATGTGAACAATGATGTAAAAAGTGCACTCTTTTCACCTTCTTCGCCACATTATGAAGAACACCTGAAGAAATAAGCTGTGCTAAAAGACCAAAATTTGGTATCTCTTTTATGAAATCAGACTGCTAAAAGTTGTATCCCCTTTACCTATTGCTAGTAAGTCCAGACCACCCTCAACCCCACCCCACCCGTATTGCTATAGAGCCAACAATTAGTGAAGTGTTTGGCAAATGTATGAGATTATAATCTGGATTATAATCTGCGACGTGTCATTGTTTTATTGGTTATGTTTGTAAAAATTAAACAATTGCTGCTTAACTTTTACTTTTTGACTTTTTGAAAAAAGTGAAACCAATGAAATGATGCCACATGACAGATTATAATCCAGATTATAATATGTGGCAGTTGCCAAACACATTGTAGATTCCCTATCGGATCAGTTCCATGGTTATATGGGATAAATAAATTTGATAAATACAAAATAAAAATTCCCTACGTCTTAAAAAGATAGTCCACTTACCATATTAAGCATGCATTTAATTTTTCATTTTCATATATACCCTTAATTAATTATTGTAATTTAACTATATATGCATTGAAAATATTTCAAACAATTAATTAAACATAAGGTTATATGTCGAAAAATAATGTAAAATTTAATGTTTCAGCCATATTAATTATCGTTTCTTAATCTATGTGAAATAACTATTGGAATATCTTTATGGAACAGAGGGAGTAATCACTATATAAGCGCTTGAAGTACTGGTTTTAACAAGGGGACATTTGAAGATATACATTCAAGAGTCTTAATATGATATATTACCTCCGTCTAACAAAAATAGTCTGGTAGATAATTTCACGTGGATTAAGAAACAAAAATTAATATAGTTGAAACATTAAATTTTACTTTAATTTTTCACATATTTTCTTATGTCTCATTAATTATTTGAACGACTTTCAATGTATAGGTAGTTGAATAATAATTAATTAGGGATTCATATGGAAATGAGACATTAAATATATGTTCAATATAGTAACTGGACCATCTTTTTGGGACAGCCGAAAAAAGAATACTGGACTATATTTTTAAGACAGAGGTAGTATATATTAGAGTTTATTAAGTTCAAAAGAGTAACTATATCCAATTAAGACTCAAAGTGAGCACACAAATTTCAATATTGGTCTACTCTAACAAGTTACCATCTTGCGGGGTATGTTAACCAGCAAATCTCAAATTGAATAAATACAAAATAAATACTACCTCCGTCCTATTAAAATAGGCCCAGTTTCTATTTTTATTTGTTCCACATTGTAGTCCGTTTATATAAACGAGATTGAGCAATTAATTTCTTTTTCAAAGATACCTTTAGTTCAAATACTAATAAATTTATAGTGCGTTAAATTGAATTAGTCTTGAATAAAAGTATATTAGAGAATTAAGTATAAATTTTATATTTTCAACCATATTAATTCACATTTTTTAATCTACAATATTAGTTGTTATGAGCCTATTTTTATTAGACGGAGATAGTAGTTAGTTTGATCTAGCGAGTCACCATCTTAAAGAAAGATGTCAGAGGATCGAATAAATACGAAATAAATAATCAACATTTGAGTCTTCCACCAACAAAGTTGACCTTTTCAAATTGACTCAATACATATCACTCCTCAAAGGAAACATGGACATAACCATGGGTGGATTTAGGGGGTCGCCTCCCCGATCCCCGGCTACCTCCTATTTTTCTAAAAAAAATAAAATTAAAAAATAAAAAATTAGAACTTCAGTTATGGACGCTCTTCCGATCTCATCAAGTTTCAACTATCCCTTTGACCATCTTCTTAGTACACCACTAGATATAAACAATTTAATATATGAGCATTTTTTTCCTTCAACAGAGAATTTGCATATATACATTTCATTTTCTAGCACCCAAAAAAACTCTCAAATTGAACAGAGGTGTCTTTGCATGCTATACATTCTCTTTCCTTTGACAAGGTTCCTAACTTCTGAAGAGTGTAACAAAACTTTACAAGCCAAATATAAACTAGAGGACTGGAGTTTCTGTAATTCTATTTTACAACATCAAAAATTGGAAATACCAAAACACAGAAAAAGAATTCAGCTATAGGAATATGGTTAGACCATATCTATGGAACCAATCGATCTCGTAGACATTGATCTGTTAGAGCCTTCTTTGGTTGCAGAACAAGAAATGGATCTAATAGAACCTTCATTTGCATGTGCATACTGTATTAAGTTCTTGACAACCTGGCGATATCTCCTTCTGTAAGTCGGAAACTTGGATACACTTCTAGTCATTCCCATCATCCTGCCAAAGTGAGAGTTGAAGAATTATTTCTCCTTCACCATTATGTGGTATAGTTAAGCACCTGGTTACTTTTAACAGCAATTATAGGATAGAGAACGAGAACAAGAGTAAGAATGTTAAGAATGTATTATAGTTTTTACCTACGACTGATACTCTCTATTCGAGCAGCTCTGACAGTGTCCTGAGGGATAAAACTACCATTTTCCCATGCCTTCAATACGTTCTGCATTGTTTCCAAAGAGAACCAACTTCTCCAGGTACCGTATCTCGCCTTCTTCCAAACAGATTACTCTGACCTGTTCTTTGAGGACCATCACGGGTTGGAAGAACCAGTCCAATAATCTGCTCTGGGGTCGATTCAGATGAGTAATCTCGAGATCATCCAATAGCAATAGCCCGTTGGAACCAGATTTAATAGAGTGCAGGATCGTTTGCAAAAACGAGAAACAGGGCAATCCAACAGAAACAACAAATGCATCAGCTCTGTTCTTTGCCTTCAACCAATCATTGAGGTCAGCTGTCTTTATCACCCCTGTATCTAGCAGTTCCTTGGCTCTTTGTTCCACTAATTTCATGGTGCCTCCCCAAACCTATTTTCATTTTTCACAAGATAAGTGCCTCTATTTATTTTACATGCGAAGCAGCAAAAATGAAATTTCAACTAAAATTTTCAACCCACAGGTTGTGAAGGACCACATTGTTATCTAGTCAGGGGTCTGGCTAGGAGCAGGACAACCCAATTCATAGCTTTCCATGATATAAGATTATCAACAAGGTGATTGTTTATCTAAAAGTAAAATAATAGATGGACGGTGGTTGGCGTTCCTGCACATTTATCTCACATTTTGCTATAATCATGTGACAGTATAAATATTAAGCACGTTGAATTCTCAACAAATGCATAAGATGTATCACGTGTTTATTGTTGCTTTTTGATGTATGTCATTTTACAAATGGTATTCGGGTCAATGTTGCACCTTCTCAATGGAAGTAAATATCTGGGCCTAGGCATGGAGAATTTTCATTTCTTGATTCAAGAGAGCTTCATGAAAGCACCATATATTGGTCATACAAATTTTACTTCTGCAACTATTAGATGTCAAAAAAATGCTTACCTGCACCATTTGCACCTCGTGTATTGCCTCCCGGACAGATCTTGATGATGTAAGATTAGGCACGATTACTGAAGGAGCTTCAGTGGGAACAGAAGAGTAATTTCCATGTAAGGAATGATTTTGTGCAACAGAAAACTCAGAACTGGATTTACTTTTCTTTCTGTACCGGGGCCTGGCCATGAGTAAAATGTGAATGAGCATGAATATGGCTAGAAAATGTTGAGAATATATGGTGAAGATAAAGCTACTAGATTACATTAAGTTATTATTATTCAACTCTGGTGTTAACTGGATTAGCTTTTTCTTTCTTCTGAATAAAATGAAGTTACCATTATAAGCAACTTTTTATGCTTAGGATACTGTTTCTCCAAGAAGAAATGATAAAGATGCTAGAAAAAGGAAAAGCAAAGAAATCAATCGAGCTAATTACTTTGGAAGAATAGACCCTTCGCGAAGATAGAGTAGATCGTTAGTGTATTCATCAAATTCAGCAACCATTGCAATGATATAAGCAAAACCTCTTCTGAAAGATCTTTCCTGTAAGTACAGATAGTCACTGGTTAAACCATATATAATTCAGACAGCGGTGTTTAAACTTTTAACAAATCATTCTGGCTGAAATATACCTGATATACTATAACGGATCCATATAATCCTATGAAAAAACTACAAAATATAGCCAGTATGACGCTCCCGATAACAAGTGGCCACATGAGAATTGCCAGACCAGCAATAGGAACACAAGCTGTTTCTAGAAATGGGCCTTCCCGGCTTATTAAATCGTGTAGTAATCTATGCCATCCCCTGAACAACATGTAAGGACTCTTTACTATTGCAATAGCTGTATAAAGAGGAATTTCGACAATGAGCCCTATCAACCCAACAACGATGCACCCTGGCACATGGATGAGCCTGTACAACAGTTCAATGAAAGAATGTTAAGAAAGACTTGTTTAGTTCAATTCCATTTTTAATGATGCATATTCAACTAAATGATGCACCCCAATCATAAGAAATCTGAATAAACTGAATTTGAGGAGCTAATATTAATTACAGAGCAATTGTACCCAAATGAAGGAGACCATACGGTCAACAGTGTATATGATGCTATAGCTTTTTAGATTTTACTGGGTTCTGGTTATGGAGAAACAAATCCATTTTTAGCACTGCTACAACTAGCTTAATGATGTCAAATGTAAATTTCTTCAACCACAAAACAACAAGAATGTTAAATTCAATTATTCAACAAGAGAATGTTAAATTCAATTATTCAGCAAGAGAGATTGTCAAGTCCAGTTCAATAATGCATGCCAACTATGGCCTTGAAAAACCATTACCTGAGAGGTTGAAGTTCACGAGAAGCAGAGTATTCACGCAGCTCTTTCAAGTAGAGTGGGTATGAATGACAGCATAAATCAGCAAAATCCCGGACAACGGTACAGCTACCTTTGATAGTTCCCCATGTCCCGTCCTATACATTTTAATACCACAATTAAAGGCAAATGTAAAAAAGAAAAGGGGAAAAAACGAAAAAAGGGAAACAAAAGTTGAATTCCCATAAGAGAAAACTCCAATTACAAAAATCAAATGCATACCACAATGCAGTGGAAGAATTTCTTGGATTCATTATCAAGTCTAAATGCCTCGAAAGCTGAAACCCAAGGAGTGAAAAAACCATATCCAACTCCCACAAGTACACTACCAGCTATGCTAAGAGCCAACCAGAGACCGAATAAAACAGGCAACCCGAGCAAAATAGCAACTTTAAGGGGTGCATCCCACCTATTTGTTCTGTTCACAAAAAGATTTTGAACGTTAAAATCCTTGAGTTAATAAACAGCAGCTCAAACAACAATATCCAACCTCACAACTAAATTCTAGGTTGACAGTGTCAAAAAAAGGCAACACCACTTGAGTTTTGAAAACCGTAACTCATTGGAAATTCTATCAAATGTTCAAAATATTAAAGTACTTTCTTAATCATCAGTAACCCAAAAAAAAAAATTAATAATTGAAAACATGAAGGGAAATTTTAGGGACTTTGACCTGAATATTTGGAATTCTTGTAAGGAACTGATCTTGGTTATAGGATTTTTTGGGGCTCCAACTCATAATAATCAACTTAATTTGCAAGCTTTAACAACCCCAACTCATGTGGTACAAAAGGTTAACAAATTATCAGAATTCCAATCAAAATAGCTTTTATTGAAAATCAAGCATTGAACTTTATAAAAGGAAATCATAAGTACTTAGACAACGATGAAACAGAAAAACAGCATTTTTCATGTATGGCGTCTCGTCTAGTCGTCTTTCTTGTTTCCGTGAAACTTAGAATAAAGCAATTTGCAGAAGCAGGGAGAATCATGAAAAGTTGAAGAATATTACTTGACAACTGTGTAAACAGTCCGGGCAACATGTGCCGGGAAAAGGCCTAAAATCACCCCAGTATTTCCTAGAATCAGAATTAAACCAGCAATCGGACCCACAAGCACACCTGCAAACTCATAAACAAGAGAACATGGATTCATGAACCATCAAGAAAATTACACGGGAATTCTTGAAACTTGAAACAAAGTTACACACTTTTAAGGGCACCAAGGCAAAGGGCAGAAAAGAAGGCAAAAACTACATAGAGCGTCTTGAGCAAATATTTCCAACTATCTCGCATGTTTTCTTCTGGAAAAACGAATAGCACAAAGACTTTCAGAAAATTTCAAAGGTCCCAAGAGGTTTTCAAGAGGTCAGATGATAAAATATCAACATCGAGAGAAATTCAAATGATTCGAGAAGAACAAATGCGGACAGAAAAGTCATAAAACCAAACAGCGGGACGCAACAAGAAATTATTTATTTATTTAAAGGGATTGCTTGTGTGCGGGTGCGTTAGAATTTGATGATGTTTCTTCCAAGTTTTCGGCTTCCGAAGGCGACTGGTTTTAAATCCCTGTTTGGTTGAGCTTAAATAGTTTACTTATGAGTAAATTGCAAAAAATGTTAATCCCATAAAAATAAGCCCATTCACACAGAAAGCTTTACATCAGCTCCCAAATAAGCTCTACTCGTTTAGTTGAGTTACTCTATGGATTGTAGAAATAAGTGATCAAGGAAGAATTTTGCTGAAAATACCTTTTTTTTTTTTTCTAAATTTCTGAGAATAATTTTTGTTGGGGCTTTGTATGTTAAATGCAATTAATGAACTTGGAGGTTATTAAATTTCGTTCCCCAACTTTTGCTTGATCAAATACGAAGTGTTCATGGCTGTACATATATTTAATTATTAGTAGTATATTTTTATGGACATGTGTCAACTACTCCTAATAAAAAATTAAGAAGCCACATGTTGATCTTGAGGCAGAAATTAAATAAAAATTGGGGTCCATCAATCCACAGTTCAATACTTTGATTGTATTAGAGTTTTTTCTTCAAGCACTATTATACTCAACAATTCAAGAGCCCATAACATCAATTCACAATTTCTTTTTTTAATAAAATATAACCAATTTAAATCTTGTCGTATGGCAAAAATTTCAAAATAAATGTTGATTAAATTGAGATCATTTATAATTATTTGTCAAACAGAGAAATTAACAAGTTATGTTAAGGAGGTGTTTGATCTTTTTTATGAAAACACATTATAATTTCACCTATCACTGATTTGACAACTGCTCATTTATAAACACAAATTTCAAACTTTTATTAAATCTACACCACTCATTTCACATCATTATAATTTCACATTATAATTCAATTTGAATAAATAGATTCAAACAGCCACTAAGTCATTTTATAAAAATATATTTAAAATACCAAATATACATGTGGTCTCATAGCATTCTAATTATGCTTCTAAACACTTGAATAAGATTCCGATCACTATTTCTACAGTTAATTTGTAATTATAAAAAGAAAAAAAAGGACGTCTTTAACAAGCGAATCTTTCTAAGTGTTTGACAACTATCCGGATTATAATCTGGATTATAATCTGTTACGTGGTATCATTTTATTAGTTGCTTTTTATAAAAAGTAAAAGATTGCTGCTTGAATTTTACTTTTTAACTTTTTAAAAAAAATAAAACCAATAAAATGATATTGTGTGACTAATTATAATCTAAATTATGATTTGAGTGAATTGCCAAACACTCCATTTGAATGAAAAAACGTATTCACTCCGAAAGTAGGGATCGGCTCAACTTAACGATACTGTAGACGCAAGTGCAGCAGATTTCTTTTATTTTGAATTTTGACTTTCCAGCTTGCGGTTCAAGTAGGCTGCTGCCACGCTGGCCATGTGATTCTGGGTTTGGTCAAATTCGTTCTAATCCACGTGGACCACTAAAAATGTAAATTTTTAGAAAAATGAAAAAGGATATGACGAGTTTCCCATAATCAATTATTATTATTGTTATTATTATGTTTAAAAAACGAGTTTCAAATAATCAAATCAAATCAAATCAAATTATTATACTACCTCCATCTTGATTATTTAGTTCCATTTGCTTTTTTCATAAGAATTAAGAAATGTACTGAAAAAATAAATTTTATGATCTGTGTTTCTAATTTGTTGCTATTTAATGAGTTGAATTCAAAATTAATAATAGTTATAATTAAAGTATTAAATAATGATATATTTGTAAAGTAATGTAAATTAGACTTTTTAATATTGAAATGAAACAATATATTTTGGACATCTTAAAAATAAAAATGGCTCAAATAATTGGGACGAAGGTGGTATTATTTATTATTTAATGGTACATTGACGCTATTCAAATAAGAAACAAAAATAAGATTATCAGCACTAGGTACATCATGGTGTGGATGTATAACATCATAAATTACTATTAACGATCATTTTCTCGTAATTAATCTCTCACGTTAGTATATATAATCCATTATTGTGTCAACTATCACGTTTAATTTTTCTTTTCCTTTTGTATTGCCTCATCTGTTCAAGATAGAGATCATTTATGGTAAAAATAGTGCTATTTATTTTCATTTTTACTCAATCAATTTTTATTTTTGAGAAAATAAACGAACGAAAATGAAACATGCTAAGATTCTCTCACATAGATGATCTTCGTCAAGCCGTCATCTTAGATCACCATGTTGCAATTAAATACTACCAAATGTTCAAGGCCGGTCTCGCGATTTTGGGACCCAGTGAGATAATAATGAAAAATGGTACCCTTGTCTTTTAATTTTAAACATCTACTAATTTTTCACTTTTTTTTTAAAGTCTCCTATAAATTCTTTAAAAAACCAAAATTTATTTTTTTCCTCAAAATTTTAATCTTGCACATTTTACCTTGCTATGATATATTGAAGCTCTGTACCGTCACACTAGCCTTCGCCAAGGTTGTGAGATAATAACAAGACAATATATAATGCAAAGTCATTTTGATTTGGAAATCAATATCAAATTTTACCAAATTAAGTACCCTTTAAACAATATCTTGTATAAAGAAAAAAAAACCTAATAGTTAAGACGGTTGATGCAACCCGGTAACTAATTTATAACTAAATAATGTAAAAATGTTGAATTGTATCAACAATTTTTTATTTTGATTCACTGCTCAATTTTTAACCATCATTTTTCTTAATTATTTTAAAAAAAGCCACATAGCATGGGCAATTAGTGGGCAAGATTATTTTAATATAGCTATCCAAGGAAAAGATAAATAAATCATATTTTAAAGAAAATTTCAAGTGTTTTCAATACTTATCCAAGTTAAATGTTATTTTAAAGAAATTTTCAATTGTTTTAATACTTTATCCAAAATTTTAGAGGAAAATCAAATGCTATTTTATAGAAAATTTCAAATATTCAAAGAAGCGCAAACTCCAGAAGGTTTAAAACTGGCCCCACATGTCGAGTACTCCACAATTAGTGGCGTTCTTAATTTTAATTTTTATTATTATTGTTATTTTATTTTTTCAAAAGGAAAAATGATCAACAACGCCCACTTACAGACAAATTAAGCACAGCAACTCTACATAAATATAAACAAATATAAGAAATTGAAGAGAATCTAAATTTTCAAAACTTCCCTTCCAAGAGGGCAAAAAAAACAAAAGAAAAAATTTATGTCGAACTCAAGGTTAATTGCCGATATATCATATCATCATACCTGAAACTCAGTGATCAAAGGGTTTGGTTTTGGAGATGAGTAGGTGCTATCAAATCCTCCTAAATGACCCCTTGTTCTACAAGAATAGAAGGCCCATAAGAATCTTGTAACTCAAGTTTCGTACCGAGATTTGATAGTTCAGTAAGATTCATGGTAGCATAGCCGTTGTAGTAGAAAAGAAACAATTACTGTTGATGAGACTTGTCTCGTGTCACGAGATCGTTTTGAGAAAAGAACATATTGTGATTTGTGACTGACTTATTACAACAAAAGTTGTACTTTTGCCAGCTAGTGATGCATTTATTTATTTTGGAGATCTGTCTCCAGTCTAATTGACATTACTATATTGGATGATGAGTTGATATGCAACGACTTGAACCCAAGGATGTTGTGCTAGTAACGGGTGCTTTATCACTTGAGTCTTGAGCTATTACCCTTAATCTTATTCAAAATATTATGTTAGTATATATGTACTCAAAATCATTGGAAAACATATAGATAGTTGTATTTTTATATTTGTGAGTACTCTTTTACACTTTTAACATTAAAAAAAATAAAATTTCAATAAATCACCTTTATCAAATCTCTCCTGAACTAGCTCTTAGAAATATCTCTAGATCACAAAGCTCTTAGGATTTTTCTTGAAAGAATTCTCAAAAGAGAAATCATCATTCTGTAAAAGTTGCAATATACTTATTACTTATTAAAGGGTTAAAAGATAAAAACATGACCTGAGAAAAATTAAAGACGCATAAGGAAAAAAATTTAGTTAAGAAAAAACGATTGTAGCGTGCTGTATAGTTATTATAAAAAAATTTGGTATCAATGTAGCCACCCTACTAAAATTAATTCTAAGGAGACATATTTATCTGACTCTGACATGAATAACTGATATAAATTGGTTAGTAAATATGGATTGATTATTTATATGCAATTAACGAATTTGAAGATTTACAATAATTTAATATATGATTGACAACTAAAATCTCACTTTTTAATGTTAAATAAAGAAGTCTCTTGCCCAACTAACGCTTTTGCTCCCCACCATATGCGGCTCTTACCCGCCATGGGCGCACCATACAATAGGGGCCAATCCAGTCTCTCCTGTTGCAAACATTGAAGGAAAAATTGAAGAGAAACTTTTGATTATTAAACTTCAATTTTATCTGCAAAAAATAAAACACTCTTGTATGAATTAAATTGAAAATTAAATATGAACTAAGTTTATAATTTGTTTCATAATAAGGTCTTATCTTTACCATATAAAAGTGTGACCAGAGGGTTACTGTTCCTTGGAACAGTATCTCAAACGACGTTGTTTTTAGCATTTAAGTGCTTAAACGACGTCTTTCCCATTTTATCCTCGATATATACAGTGAGAATAAGATGTGACGTCATTCGCTCAAGGGCTTCTCTTGCCTGATGTTGTTCTCTTCTCTCTCGTTCTTTCTCTCCCGGAATTTTCTTCTCTTCACTAAAATTTCACTTCTTTTTTACTTCGACCTTGGCTTTTCTTTTGCGTTGATCAGTTTTTCCTTTGGTTTCAAGTTGTTTCAATTCGTTCCTTTGAAGATGTCACAATCGGGCAAGAAATATTTTGGGGAAATTCGCATATGGTATGTTCCTTGGATCTGCAATTATGCAATTGTTTGTAAAGATTTCCAACGATTGAGTAGAGAGTGTTTATCTCCTCCATTGATGTGTGTGTGTGTGTTAACAGGGCTGGCCCTGAAAATTTAGGTGTCCTGTCCCACAACATAAAATGGTGCCCCTTTATTGATTCTTCTTCAACACCAATATTTTCACTCTCGAGTGTTTGTTTTGGATTATTGGTTTCTTTAACAACATATTTATCTCACAAGAGCACCTTTTGAGATTCTATTATCTCTTCACTTTTTCTCCTTAGATCATATGCTTGTTTTCTAGGATGCATTTTCAATCTTATGATTTTTTTGGAGAAATTCTTTTATAGTTTTAAGAATTTTAACTGAAAATACTAAAGTAATTAAATAAAATAAATGGGAAAAAAGTCAAAAAAATAGAAGTACAGAAATAGAACACTAATCAAATGAAGATATTGATGGAACTAGTAACCGAAGAGTGTTTGACTTAATGAATTTAAATTTTGTTCATTTCTCTTTTAAATATGAAAAATATGCTATTTATCTAGACTGGAGTCCGCTTTTCAATCTAGTTGTCATTTTTTTATTAGCCGTTAAATGAATTAATTCTCTCATGCATTTATACGTCTCCAACCATTCCCCCAACATAGCATTTTCTTTTTACTCAAAACAATATGGTATTTATAATTTCTTTTTCTTTACCTTTGGAAAGTAGAAAGTAATAATATGTTTGCCTTTTTACTTCTTACCCTTTGTGGTATAGGATTTTTTTTTTTTATTATTGTTATAACTTTAATTGAGCTTTGACAATTAACAACTAATTAAAGTGGGGATTTTTTCCTTTCAATATAATAATAACAACAACAACAACAACAACAACAACAACAACAACAACAACAAAAATATAGAATCTAATTTTTAATCCTTTAACTTTGTACATGCCTATAAAAAGTGGTGCCCCCAATAATGATTAAAATTTTAAGATATTTTTGAAAAAATATATATTAATGCCATGCTTATAAAGAAAAATTTTCTGGTGCTCACGTAATTTTGAGGCCCTGTGCGATCGCACTACTCGCACGCCCTTTGGACTGCCTATGTGTATGAAGCTATGGTTAATTTTCTTGAAGAATTTACAAGCCTTAATTTAATAAATTGGCCTAGAGATTTATTGTGTATCATGAAATTGTGCTTTGCGATTGTCTTCTTTCTTACTATAACTCAGGTTTTGAATTTTTGAAGTAAATGAAAGAAATTGTGGATAACAGCAGTAAAAGAAGATTATGTATAGGTAATCTTTTTCCTTTTGTTCTCCTTTTATTTTGGTTTCCTTATTACCATTGTTTTCAGTTCTAATTAGTTTATGTATTTTAACATCTCCTTTTTCTTTACAGCAACTGATTAAGAGTAAACTACCCATTGATTTTCATATTTTAGTAAACGTGGCCTTAATACAACAAAATAGCTATCAAAATTACCTCCTAAACAACCTTGTTGTTTTACACTTGATGGAGCACTCTAATTCTCGAAATATTTTTGTACTGCATCTTGGTTATCACCTACCTAATTTTGGTGGATTGAAAAGTTACTCCTAAAATACGTTGTAATCATAATATTTAAGTTGTTAATATTGATGTGACTATGTCTTTCTAGACATATAATTGACATATAAATCTTTAATCTATACTTACCTGGGATGTTCTAGAAGTAACATACTCACAGTGTTGAACATGAATTAACTGCAAAGTCCATTTAAGAGTCTATGCAGAGAGATTGTTTATGTGGGAATTCATCTAGATAACTGAGGCAATGCTTTATGTTTAAAGCTACTTCTAACATTAAGATATGTTTAAGATGTGAAATTGTTGATGCAAGCACCGACCAAATACAAGAATTTGATCATGAGGCTAGGGGTAGATTGAAGATAAGATTTAAAAAACAAACGTCGCATTTTATGATGGATGGATAATGAAAAGAACTTTCAAGTTTATAAAAAGAAACTAGTAATGTTGCTTCTGTTTTGTCTTAGAATGAAGTCAATCAATTTCTTTTTTTTTTTTTTATCCTCTAGGTAACTAAAAACCAATTATGTTTTTATTTCAAATAAAATGAAGGCCTGCAACTGAGAAGAATTGCAAGAGTCAAATTCTGTAGTTAATGACGAGGAAGAAGAAGGCAACACAGAGGTTTGTATATTATCTAAGTTGCACATTCCTGTTTTGCTAGGCTATAAACTGGATATAAGTTTTGCGGAGATATGATTTTAACGTTTACGTAGTATATAAGCACACTGATCTAAACTAATCAAACTTTCACTGTAATTCATGGAGAAAAATTACATTTTAGGAAAAAAGACGGAAAGTTACTTATAAGAACTTGGCCTTTTTTTTTGGGGGGGGGGATGGTTATTGCTTCTTACTTATTCTACTCTAACAACAAAGATCTTGTAATGGTTTCCATTTTGTTACATTTAGAAAAGAATGTGATTTGTGCTCATGTATTGTATTTGACATAATGACATATGCTAATTATAAAATAAAATTTTATAACATATCTTCAAGTTAACACCTTAAAATGGTATTAATAGTTGAAAAGTTGCGCTCTTGACCTTTTTGCATTGGAGACCGAATCACTTTTTATGTATCTATACTTGAAGTTGTAGCTTATTAAGATGACAAGGAAATTAGATTTGGTGAAATTATATTTTGCGAAATGTTTTGGTGCAGGTTTTCCTTGAGGCAATGACATGGAATTGCTTGAGCTACCTTGGCAAGTTTCATGAAATCCACTCTGTTTGTTTTCGAGCCGAGATATTTTCTTCAAATAAATAAATAAAATATAAATAAATAAATCCACTTGTTTGGAGACAAGGCCTACAAGGTTGTCTAACTAATTATAAACTCAACTTTCTTTATAATTCTCTAATAAATTATTCTCTTCAATCTGAGGGTTCATTTCTTCTACAAGTTATTGTTATTTGACCCCTGAAGCTTTGCCATCTAAAGTCGTTAAGACTCTTGTTGTATGGAACTTAGCTGATATATTTGTAATGGTATATAATTGATGTATGTCTTCTATGTAGTTTACAATGTAATCGTGTGTGTTTATATATGTGTATATATAAAAGCACATATAAGTATGATTTTCTAAAGGCTGTTATACATGATTATATTTATATATACTAGTTTTCACACGTGCGTTGCATGTGTTTTGTTTGACTTTTTTCTTGAAATCGTGTGGATTTTACTAGCATTAAGGTTGTAAATTGATAATTGAGTAATTTTAGAAAGATCCAATCTATAAGGCAATAGCAATTAATATTATTGGTAAGATCGTACTTGACACGTAGCTGGTAAAAGATAACATATGATAAGTAATTACATGAAATCAAGCAAAAATAATAGATCTTATTGTACAATATGTATAATTGATAATACATAAAACATTAATAATATTTGCTTTAATAACAAAATAAAATAAAGAACATGACATAACGTATAGTATATGTCTAACATATAGTATAAAAAATCAAATGTACTTTTAAAAGTTGCTACTAAATAAAGCAATGTATCAAAGACATCAAAATAGTAAACCAAATGATAGTTAACATTACTAATGATAATTTAACAATCACGTATACTAATTATTGAACTATTTTGAAGATTTTGTGCTAGCTAGACATACTTATTATAACATAAATATCAAAGCACTTAGTTCGCGTAATATAAGAAAGATATTGAGATGACAGTTTCTATTATATTATGCAAATAAGAAAAATCTCAGTACACAATTTATTAGCAACATAACAGCTTCACCGCTTGATCTTAAATGTAAATATCAAAGCACTTAGTTTCTAGCAACATAAAAAGAATATTGAGAAGCCGGTTTCTATTATATTGATACAAACAAAAAAAAAATCTTAATATACAACGTGTGATATTAGCAAGCTTAAAGGGGGGAAAAAGAAAGAGAAGAAGTTTTGACTTAGTAAGCTTTTAAAAAATTTAAAAAAATTAAAAATGTAGAAATTTCGGGGAAGAAAACTTCAAATACATATATATATAATACTGTTCATTGAACAGTAAAATGGCCTTTTATCTTTTTATATAATAGTGATATATATACACACACTATATTATATGTTTATGTTGATTATGTGACCATGTGGGAGGAAGGTCTCATTTGTTTTTGAAACTTTCATTTACAGCATATTTTATTGCAATCTTGGAATCAAAAGTCTCTATTTTTAAACTATGAAAAAATAAGTATGACATTAAATTAGCGATATGTGCAATGCACATGCCGCTTTTAGAACCTTATAGGATTCAAATAAAACCAAAAATAGTAATAATGATAAAAATTAGCAGCAAATAGAAAGATGACTTTAATTTTTTTTTGAACGGGAGATATGTAACATCTTGCAAAATCTTATAAACAATTATGCAATATAATCATCATTTTGATAATGATAAAAAAGTTACTTGAATTTGCATCAACTAAAAGGTTATGAGATTATGACAAAGTAATCGAATTGAATTACATCAATTGTAAGAATACAAGATTGTCATTTAAATAAACGCTAAGAATTAGAATGTGACAAGGTGAACGTCAAGAATTGTATTAATTGAAAGGTTACAGAGTTTGTCGATCAAATAAATGCCAAGAATTTGAATGCGGTTATTGACAATGTAAATGTTATTTTGACGATGATCGAATAACAGCTTGAAATGCCACAAAATTCAAAGAATTGTTATCCGGGTGAGCCTAGAAGCAAGAATGTGATTATTGGTTAGTATGACTTAAAGTCGTATGACTTAAAGTCAACCACTTAGTTGCAAAACCACGATAAGTGGAAGGACTTTAAGTAATATGCATCGAAGTATTATGACTTAATTATAAGACTACTCAAAGTATAAGGATTGTTTGAGCAATTTGCCGCCTTACCTTCTGAAGTGTATGGCGCCACATTGGGCCACATGTTGCGTCTTGATTGGCGGAACTCAAAGATTTATTAAAACTAACTAAATTCAGATATTTATAACAACTATAAATAGGGGTTTAGCCGAGATTTCTCCATTCAAGATCCTAACCTCTCCTCTTTCTTTTTCCATGTCCGAAGGAGCCTCGGGCTATTGGAAAATCAAACTATAGCAAGTACTACATTTAGTGGCCCTTCCTTTTCATAGTTTGCTTCTTATTGATGAAGCTCAAGCCCTTTTTATTTTAGAGAAAATTCGTCCAAAAATAGTAAGGGTAAGAAAACAACCTTTAAAACCTATCAAACATTTGATTTAGTATTTGGAAATGTCCCTTTATCATATATATATATATATATAATACAACTTGAAACACCACTTTGATCAAGGAAAATAAAGGTTTTGAGGGCATTTGTTAACAACTCAAAGAATCTTTGGAAAAATCAAGTTAAAGATGTGAGTAACTAATGTTTTGATTCCCTTTTAGCATTTTTAAAGTTTTGATAGGAAGAGCATGGATTTGATTGAAGTCTTCCATGAAATAAACATGGACTTTGATGCATTGAAAAGAAATATTGATAATTTATTGCATTTGAATTATTAGTTGATGCTCTACGAGTCTCTTTTTTTACTTTGCTTTGTTGTCATACTATGAGCCATCTAATGAAACCGAGATAGGGGTCAACTGGGATTCGAATGTGGATCCACTTGAATATATATGGTTATGATTGAATTGATATTGAATGACATGAATCTTGTGCGCACTACTGGTAGTAGTTTAACTAATGATAGGGCTCTCTTGTGCATCTAAAAACTTTGTGCACTTCATGTTTTGTTTGAAAATGAATCTTTCAAATAAAAGGTGAATCAAAGGGTTTTATTACTCACTGAGTATTTTGTACTTACTTCTTCTTTATATTATTTTGTAGATGATTGAAGATATGCTATTTGAAAAGTAAGGCAAGCTTCATGCTCGCTGACGGAAATAGAGTTTTGCATATAGTGGAAACCTGTCCTTGAAGCTACTACGTACGAATGAAATTAAGAATTTATTAGATTTTGTATTAATAAGTATGTCCGCCTCTTTATAATACATATATTTTCACACTTTATAATATATATGATGAAATGAATGGGTAGTCTCTGTAATGATTTGAAATTTATTTTTCAAGATAAAAACTTTCTAATTATTCGACTTTGCTTTAGTAATCAAAAAACTATGCATACTAATATACTTGTTACGTTCTTCACATTTTATTGAAAAATCTAATTTTAATGATTCTTTAAAATTTAACATCTCGGTAGATTAAGTAATTAACTTTATAAAATGTTAAACTCTCTAAGATAAAAGGAACTTGTTGGTTTTGTACGTCCCATCCTCGCTATTTGTATTGAGACTTCCGTTATATATTTCGTTAATTAATATAAGATATTACAAAATAATTGAAAATTAGTGGGCGTGACAAGATGACTTTAATTTTAATTTAATAGACACAAGAGTTTCACGAATTTAGGAGCAATGTCTTCTGTTAATTTTTCTTGGATTTTTGCGACAAGTTAGAATGGACCAGACGGAGTAGTATGACGCTTAATTTTTAGTTCTCCAGTAAGAAATTAAATTGATGGAAAAATTTTGGTGGGATGAATGCTGGAATCTTCAATAGTTGCGTTGAATTTAACCAAAACCCAGCAATTCATAGAGCCCCACCTGTTCATAAATGGGGCGGGGATGGGGGCGCACGTTTGTGCACCAAATCTGCCGCCCCAATCTATAAATTAATTAATTAATTAATTAATATATATATATATATTTTTTTTTTATACAAGGGGATGATAGGAGAGGGGAGGGATATTAAGGGTGGGGGATAGGATTCGAACCCAGGATCTCAGTTCTAAAACGTGAATACTTAACCACCAGAATACTTGTTCGAATCCTTATAAATTAATTTATTTTATTTTAGTTAAATAATAAGAAACATACTTGCAACTACCTTGATTTGAGATCCAAACTTGGAACAATTGATCTATATATGACTACCATTTTACTTGCTAACTAATGATTTATGAAAATTTTATACTGTCAATTTTCATAACCTCTTTAAAATTCAAAATCTAAATAAAAAATGAAATAAAATACACAATATTGAATTGAATAGAATAATGGCAAAAAGTAATGAGATAAAATACACAATATGTTATTAATTAACATAGGAGAAAAAAATTAATTCCTTAAAAGGGATTTTTTTTCACCGAGACCTGGACCCTCCCCCAAACACTTCAAGCGGTGGTGCGGGACGGGGATGTGGAAGGGTAAATGTTAATAGGGCGAGGATCGAGAAAGAAAAACTCGATCCCGTTCCATATAGAACTCGATCCCGTTCCATATAGAGTGTCTTTTCAAAATGCTTTATACTTACATCTACTCAATATGATCAAAAGATTGGATCAAAAGTCCTGCTTATTTAATTCTTATTTTTCATTCAACTTATTCTAAATTGTTTGAAGTCTAATAAGATATATTATTATTGCAACCTCTTCGGATATGCCCTGTCACACACGTCACTTTCACCTTACTTGTCGTGATATTTCATATTACAGTCAACATGTATTTTATTCTCAGGCCATTCTCCCTTGTACATTAAAAAGCACAACATATCCACCATATCGGTAAGCTATGTTTGTTAGTGTGTAGACCCGGACTTGATATGAGTCTGTTTAGATGGCCGCCTCAAGGCCTATAATTTTTGGGGCCCAAAAATCCAAATTTTTTTTTTATGACTAACTAATAAAATTACAACTATTTTGAATAATGTATTGAAAGTTTTATCTAGACTAATGGTAAAACTTTTAGCTCTGTTAATGGAATATTACTTGTGCAAATGCTCATTACTTTGCATCATTAGTTTTACTTTGAGCAGTTTGTGTAGTCTCAATTTTTTTTTCAAATTATTTATATAATTTTCACATTTATTAGAATTCATTTTATTGATAAGAAACATATGAGTTCTTTGTTTTTTTTAATTTGGGATGTAATTTTTTCAATAATGGAAGAGGCTGTTCAACACAATATTAAAGTTGTATGTAATATTTTTGAAAATAATAAAAGTGTAAAATAATTGTAAAAAAGTCAATAAAGTTTTTAGAAAACATTTAATGAAAGTCTATGCAATATTTTCAGGAGTGTGAATAAAAACAATGCAAAAAATTTTATATAATATTCTATATTCAAGCAAGTAACGACTTATAAAAGTGTTCAGTAGATCCAAATGAACACACTTCATTACTTGTTAGTGTTTTAACAAATTCACTGTCAACTTTTAAAATTGTTTAACATTCATTCTAGTTTTAGTATAATATCTTGCCAACTTCATCAAATATTCTCATATAAAACAAATATATAACTAATTTCTCAATATTTTTTTCTTTATATTTGCCAATATATTATGGAAAAAAATAAAACTAACTTTGAACATATGCTTTAATATATGGGCGTATGGGGCTTATTTCTACGTTTCGACTCAAGGCCCCAAAATTTCTGGTGATACTATGTGTTTTGTTTTATTTCCTTATTTTTTTAAATAATGCTTGATTCTATGGAATTCACCCAAATAACCCCATTTTCTATAGAACCCAAAGAGTTCACTTTAGGAAGCCTGACTATCTGAGTTCGTTACCAATTTGGCGATAAATGGGCCCCATAGTACTCAATGTAAGCCATTCCCCCTGCCCACAATTACACGACCCCATCCAAAAAATTTAAAACGAAAAAACTCCAAGCAAATATTTTAGTTGGATTTAGTCAAATTAGTTATTTTAGTGGGTAAATTTCTTAGGGGTTAATCCAACATGCACATGTATTTTGCTTATAATTTTCCTAGAATTTAGCTTAGATAGTGGGTGGGTAGTTAACTGTTTGTCTTTATATATTGGCACCTTTCATTTTTTATAGAACATTAGTAGTGCCAAGCTGTTTACATGCAATTTAATTTGTGAAAGTATTATCAAACAAATAGTGGGTAAAAGTTCAGATATTGTTCCCCAACATAACTTCCAAGAGTCAAGTTATAAAGTAGGCAGTTTGTGGACCAACCGGCCGGATCCGGGCCACCAAATGTGTGAACCGTTAGAGACCGGTCCAACTTTTGCACCCCAGTTGTAAATTGTAATCGGTGTTTAAACCTCTTTCATTTTTCAGCCAATATCTATGTAAATTTGTAATCAATGGCGGAGATGGGGGGCCTCATGGGCCCAGCCCACCCCTATATCGGCCCAATATTAGGTAAAAAAATAAAAGGCAAAATTAGGCTACAATTTATTATTTATATTTAAAAATATGGCAAAATCTAATTATAGCCTTAAATGACCATAATTTTACGGCTCTTTGTGGTGAGAATTGTCTAGTGTCTTTCCTTCCAACTCTCCACATGTTTCCTTTGTTTATTTATTATTATTATTATTATTTTTTTTTTTTATTTTTTTTTGCGTTTTTCCTTCTTCGTTTTTGTTTATGACTTTTAAAAGTTACACTTTCATTATCATTTAATTAAGATCAAAATGTCACACGTAGAAAAGTACTAAACATAATGTGTTTAACTATGTGACGTTTTAATTGTATGCCTTTTTCTATGTAATATATGTGACATTTTGAATGTAATATGTAATTTTTTTATGACAAAGGGTGACTTTTTTGATATAATATGAGACTTTAATACAACTGTGACTTTTCCGATGTAATACGTCACGTCATTTTTAATCAAATGTGATTTTTTCTATGTAATATGTGACGTTTTAATGAAACATTACTTTTTAATGCAATATATGATTTTTTTTAATCAAGTGTAACTTTTTTTAATATAATATATGCGACTTTTTAATTTAGTGTAATTTTTTCGATATAATATGCTACTTTGTAATAAAGTGTGACTTTTTCAATGTAATATGTGACTTTTTCAATGTAATATTTGATTTTTTAATCAAATGTAATATGTGATGTTTTAATCAAGTGTGACTTCTATGTAATATGTGATTTTTTAATCAACTGTGATTTTTTCTGTGTTATGTGTTACTTTTTAATCAAATGTAACTTTTTAATGTAATGTGTGACTTTTTTAATCAACTGTGACTTTTCGATATAATATGCGGTTTTTAATCAAGCATGACTTTTTCTATGTACGTTTTAATTAATTGTGACTTTTCCGATGTAATATGCGATTTATTAATTATTAAGTGTGACTTTCTTGACGTAATATGCTACTTTTATTCGAGAGTAACTTTTCTGATGTAATATATATGTAATGTTTTTTGTGGTTGTTTGATTTTCATTAATGACATTGATTTATAATAAAAAATTATAATGAGAAGAAAAGAATAATTTAGTTTTAATAGAAAATTAAAATTTGTGGTTATAAATAAACAGTTGACAATCAGTGGTGAGTGAAATTATAAAGAAAATTGATAAAGAGAATCAAACAAGCTCGTGTAACTTTTTAACACAACATATGACTTTTTTTAATCAAGTGTAACTTTTTTTATATAATATGTGACTTTTCAATACAACATGGCATTTTCGATGTATTATGCGACTTTTCTGTAAAATATGTGACTTTTTAATGAAGTGCAACTGTCATAACCAATCTTTTAGTGGAAATTTTATAAGGGAGCGTAGTTTTTTTTTATTTTTATTTTTTTATATAAGGTGCAAGTCTATACACTAGAGTTGTCGGTGCATACACTTTTTATGGTAGTGCCTTTGCCCTTCACCAAGTGCATACATTTTCGGCTAGGGTGCATGCACTTCTTATTGCAGTGTTTATTTCCATTACCAAGTACATACACTTTCGGCTAGGGTACATGACCTGGCAGTGTTCAAGTCTTCTTCTTCGCTTGAATACCAATTTATGCCTTATAAAAAAACTTTAATATTGTTATCTATGAATAAGCAGAAGATACTTTCATCCATAACATTGATAGCCGAGTTACAACTTGGAAAACGGCGAATTATAACTTGTAAAATAGATTCGCCCTCCTTATTGATACTACTCAAAACATAACTATTATTACATGAGACATAACACATTCTTATTACTAACTATTATACTAAGATTTAAACCAAAAGCCGCTTCATCACTTTTCACTTCATACTAAGATTTCTTATTACTAACTATTACCAAAAGCCGCTCCTTTACCACCCCAAATCCGTGACATGATCGGTGTATAAATAGTCCAAAGTTTCTACATTATAGTGCTCAATATGCAAGGTAGACCCAAGAAAGTGGTATAATTCGGGATAATCCACATAAAAGCCCCATGTATCAAACTCCATGATTTATATGAATATCGGGTTCCATCTGGGGAGAGTCTCCAAGCTCGTGAAATGAGACAAAATATGTTACGCTGCAACATCTATATAAAAAAGAAAACATAAAACATATGAATATCAGGTATTCAGTGAGTCTTACTAATACATACGTAAGATTTGCTTAAGAATACTATATTGTGGGCCCGATTACGTATTATGATGTTACCCTGAGCACTCTAAGCCATTGTTTGGGTACAACTTAACATTCAATTAAATGGTTGACCAACACAAATATAAAATTTGTTCATTAACATCAATGATTCCCTATGATGTTTCACAAATCTTAATAAGAGTATACCAATATAATGTTGAAATCATCAAGCTGCTCTTGGTATACAAACACATATACATAACATAACATAAAGAGGGCAACATCATCTATACGTTATAAACTTTAAGCAAAATAATGCATTAAACTTACAAGAATTGAATAAATGAACGCATTATCGAAAAGCACAGCTAAGTAAAATGTAAGTAAGTACTACTCACTGTTAGAGTGTATGTTAAAACATGAAAAATTAGTAGAAGATATAATATTAGATTCTGTAAGAACTGCTGTCTAGGTGCATGCACTTTTCTAAAAGTGCATTGTAACATCCCAGAAATTTCAACCCCCAATTAAGCTATGTGGTTGACGATGATGGCATAACTGCTTGAATTGCATTGGAAGACGTTGAGATTATCGCTTAAGTGACAACAAGGAAAGAAATACGGTTCTTGATTGACAAAAATCAAAATTCGGTGACTAAATTACAAAACGATACAAGGTATAAGGACTTCGCAAGTAATAAACGCGCGAACCAAATTTGATCACATCACCCCAACATATGTACGGCACTAGATCGTGCCAAGTGTCAGGACGTGATTGGCAGAACTTAAAAGTTTATTAAAACTAACTAATTTCTAACTATTATAAATAGGTCATTTAGGTCCCCAAACTCACAAAACAACCAACCAACCTCCCTTTGGTCTCCCGAAGTTCCCAAATTCGTCCATCTCTATAATGAGATGGTAATCAACCCTAAAAGCCCACAAAAACCCTATTTGTCTTTTGAAAAGAGTCTTTTACCATGTATAGAAAGATTATAGCTTGAAAAATAGCTTTAATTAAGGAGTATCAAGGCTTTAATGACACTTTTCCACTTGGGATAATTCAAAGAATTTTTAAGGTGAATAACGCATGTCTTTAGCTATATTCTTTTCTATTTTTTGGCTTTCTCATTCGGCTGTCTATATCTTTTGGAATCGTGTCTTCCTTTAATTGTAATTGTCCTTTGATGATTGATGGTACACCAATACTTTGGATAAATGATTGTTCTTTGCTCTTAGACATCGCTAGTGACGCTATCTACCCGTTTTCCTTTATATTTGTATTGCTTTGTGACATTATGACCTTATTGTGTGGTCTTAGCCATATTGGATTGTTATTGAATCGTATGGCGTACGGGTAGATGCTAAATTAGTGATGTGCTTGAGCTTTGTATCGTTGTCAATTTGTGATCCTTCTTGCATTGTTTTGTGTGGGCCAATACATGTTGTTATTCATTGAGTATTTTGTACTCACCCTCACTTTCCTACAATCCTATAGGTATTAAATTTAAAGCTATGTGGCCCGATCGTCCCAAAAGTGGAGGAGATACATGTAGTGATCAAGATTTTGGTGTGTGACTGAGGTTTCGTTGTGAGTAGTCCACAATACACTTAGTTATCAGAGTGCGCAGTGAAAGCGTCTCAACACTTTTGAATTATATTTGTAAAGTCTCGCCCTCGACTTTGAATCGAGATACATATTTAAACGCTTCTGCTACCGCTATTTCGAAACAATATGGATATGAAATTGAGGGTGTGACATGCATACACCTGGATGGCAGTACGAAATTTCTGGTTTTCCAGAGTTTTAGATCCTTAGTAGTATTATATGGGATCTTGAAACTCGATCAAAATCAACAAACTTTCAGATTACCTTCAGCTTTAGTTCTTTTTCCTTTTGTGAGTGTTCAACAACAATAACTTCTTTATTTATAGGGTTAATTTCCACCGAGGTTATGATTACTTAGAGTATTCTATTATTTTTTTTTCCTCCAGATCATTCTCTGATTGGAAGATTTAGGATGTCGGTAGCTTCTATCCTCGATCTATTAGGAAGTAGGAGGTGGAAGCTAGAAATTTAATCCTTACTGCCAGAGGTTTCATTTGGACGAAGTTTTGGAGATAAAAAATCAGCAAGTAGCAGCTGATGCAGACAGCTCAATCCTTAAATGTCAATCTTTAATATTCAGTTTTCGCGCGATCATTCGATGTACCAAATGTCCTTGAAACTTGAATCTAACAACATCAAGGTAAAATGTTTACCTCCTAGCTGTGAATGATATAACGCCTAGAATGGACAGGCAAAGGTAAAACTATGAAAAGTCGAGGTCGCTCTATTAAAGCTAGCACACCTAGAATTAAGCCTGGTGGGCTAAGTTTAGAGTCTAATAATTAACAACCATTAAGCCAAGATTAAAAGATGTGACCCTCTACTAAAAGTAAGCTATAAAAACTTCAATTCCTCTTATTAACTTGACTTTTAAAAATTAAAATATCAAGAAGAAAAGTGTCCATAAAACCAATACCCAAACTGGATTCTTTCACTAGGTGCATACACCTTTCACATATGTGCATGCACCTTTCACATAGGTGCACGCACTTTCGATAAATTTCTAAATAAACCTATTTACTCTTGTAAGTTTTCTTCGGGGTTATTACAATGACCTTTTTAATGCAATATATAACTTTTTAATCAAATATAACTTTTTTGATGTAATATGTGATGTTTTAATTTAGAATGACTTTTTCTATATAATATGTATTTTTTTAATCAAGTATAACTTTGTAATGCAAGATGCAACTTTTTATCCAAGTGTGAATTATATATATAATTTGTAACTTTTTAATTAAATATGACATTTTCTGTATGTAACCTTTTTTTTTAAATTAAATATAAGTATTTTTATATTTTTCTGAATATATGTGACTTTTTGATTAAGCGTGAGTTTTTAATATGTGACTTTTTAAACTAAATGTGATTTTTATTTCAATATGTGACTTTTTTGTTTTTGCATGCGATAATACATCGGTTTTGACGTTTTATAAACTAAAAGTTGTTTTAAAATTAATAATCAGGAATGAATGCTCATCATTAATTATTCTTCCCTTTTTTTCTTTTTTTTTTTTTGGTTGTTGTTTGGGGCCCTCCGGGGGGGGGGGGGACTAGGTGTATTGGTTAGGCATTCCAATTTGATCCGCCGTATTCCAATTTGATTTTCCATTCAGCCGTATTTTTCAATTAACAAAATAATTATGGACTATTTCTGCTCGGCCTATTTGAGCTTGGGCTCCGGGGGCAATAAATTTTGGCCCAATGTGTCAAAACTTCAGTTCTTATTTCTTCAGTTTTGTTCTTTCTTCATTTCTGTTCTGCTCTGATTTCATTCCTCTGCAGTCGACTTAACCCTTGTCAAATCGTCCCACAAATTCCATCTCCGGTGGCAGTCAAGAGGTAAACGGTGTTCCGGGGACGGTTAGTTTCTCTTTCTTCTCTTCCAGACATCTTCTTCTAAGTTTCCTGGTAAATTCTAGCCTTAATTCCTAAATTGACTTTGCCCTCAGTTATGCTTAAATATGAGGGGTAATTGTTTTGATTTTCAAGACAAAATTTGATTTTGCCCCAATCCCTAAGTGATTGCATTTCTATCATTCCGTAAGTGTGGAGAATTGGAATATTGTCTATTTTGTACATTTTATGTACTAGTTTGAAATAATAGTACCAAGTCAGAATAAGGATGCACAAGTTTGAATTTATTATTTGTCATAGATGCATGGACAAATTCATCAGTGTTTGAAAATCAGCAACAAGAATTTCTTAACTTATTTCATGTGACAGTTTTAAGTTCATGATAATGACAAAGATAGAAAAGATGATAACAATATATTCGATGGATTAGTTACTAACTTGGAATCCAATATTTTTAGATATGCATCAGAAATTCCAAAGGGTTGTTTCCTTGAATTTGGTCAAGAAAAAGTATATGGTGCTGGAGCTAAAAGCAAATAATCTGTTCTTGGTAAATTTTATAAGTTAAACTTATAATACCTTGGTGAAAAAGGCTTCAAACTTGGAGAAGATCAGAGGATAATCAGATACATTAAATCACCCGAAGAACTTAATAACTTCCTCCCTAGTAATTGTTGCTGGACAATCGCAAGCAGCTAAAACAGAAAGAACACCAGTGAAAATACCTCAGTTATAGTGTATAAAGTTAAATGTCGAATTATTAGATTCTCTTTTTGATTGGCCCGAATGCATTCCCACTTTACTATTACTTCTTTATTTTAAAATCTATTGAAGAAAGGTGGAAAAAAGCCTCTGTATTAGGATTGAAACAGTGGAATTAAATTTTGGAATCCTCCCAAGCTCGAGGATAAGGAAGAGGGCAAAAAAATAGTCACCAGAATTCAAACCTGTGAGCAAACTTTTACCACCCAAACTTGTGCCTTTCTTACCCCATTTTCACCTTAACTCCAAAACCTACTCCCCGATGTATTAATCCAGATCTACAAATATCTCCTATATCTCCTTAAATTACTTGATTTCAATCTGATCGAAACAAAATTCATAACCTAAAAACACAATAAATAAATAAAATAAAAAACTACTTTAACTGGACTACCTTTTTCATTTTGATAAAGAAAGTAGACTCTTTTTCCAACTGCAATATGAGAAGCAAAGTCAGATGAAAAATTTGCATTCAAATAGACAAAAAAAGAAAATCTGAATAGAAAATGCAAGAACACACATCGGAAGAGCACACCCCAAGATCCATTATATAAACCTAAAAGATATATTAATAACATACTTCGGACAAGGAATAGGTATGAACACTTGATTTTCTGTACAAGAAATGGAGAAAAGGAAGGACTCTATTTTACTAAGAAATTCTTAAAAGGGATTCCCCTATTGCAACTCCCACCATTCTTGATTTGCTGTATCTCTATATGATATTATCAATATTTAAATACAGTGAGGAGGGCAAAAGTGTGTAGACTTAAACAATGAATTAAAGGGAGATTAGTAGAGCCAAACCAAAAAGCGAAAACCAATAACAATCATAATAATATGCACACAAAAATTGGAAAAAAAAAAAAAATTACCAGTTGAACTATGTTTAAGGATTATGCATTTCTTTACTTGATGTGTTCATATCAGTATGTCAAAAAACTACCGTCTAAGAAAAAAGATCCACATAGCACCAATTAGTAACAAAAAAATAAACAAATAGCATTCACTGATGCTCATAAAAGAATAGCACTAAAAATTTGTAAACTAAGATGTAAATACCTAACCAAAGACATATGAAAACCTGCTGTTTATTTATTTTTAGAAAAAAAAAAAAATCCGAATTGGAAAGAAATCTGAAAGAAAATACTAAATCCATAATAAGCTAGATCTTTTGGTCTCAAGCTTAATTGATAATTACCTGCAGGGAAATAGCCACAGTCAAACCCAAGAGCCTCAATTCAACCCACCAACGGACACCATGACAAGCCCAAAAAGGTCACAAAAAAATAAAACAAAAAACCTAGCTCCCAACTGTGATATATAGATGTTTCCTTACCTTGTATGGCTTTGCAAGCGGCTGAAGTAGCAAGAAAAAGAGAGTGGAAGCATGAACTCGTGGCTGAAGCGGAAAACCTTCGAGAGAACTTGTAATAGCAAAATTAATCGACAACTAACCTTCAAACCCATCAATTTTTTGCCGTAAATTGCTTAGAAATAACCGAAAAGAAGAGAGGCATAGAGTGGAGATGAGAGCATGAACTCAATCGATGGAAAAGGGGCAAATTGATAGCAATCAGAAAGGAGATGGTAGGCGAACATCTGTGATCCAAACGAGCCCCAAAACTAAGCATACAAAACTAGAAGAGAAAAGCCCAAAAAAGAAAAGAGCGCACATGCGGACAAAATAGTGGAAGACGATGGCCCCACACCTTCACTCTTATTATATAGTAGAGATATATATAGATAACAACTTCGTGTGGAATATATATCCATAAAATTACAAGATGCTACAAAACAATCAAACACACAAAATGACTTATAATTTCTGGTGAAATTGAATGTCTCCTATAATAGATTATAGGGCACTACTAAGCAATTACACATTGTCTCAATGAATTAGCTTTACATACAAAATGTCTTTCGATCCCACCAACAAAAAAAAAGGGGGGGGGGGAAGGTTCCAAGTAAGTACGTCATATATTAACATGGCATTTAAAATCTATAAGAGGCAAATGCCCAAGCTTCCAAATCATGGTTGTCGATTTTCTTTCCTTCTACAAAAATCTAGACTCTGCAGTAAAATAGAATACATATGATTCCAAGTTGAAACTAAAGAACATAAAAACAAAAATATGGAAAACCTTCCTGGTCCAAAGTTTTCAAACAACGGAAAACATAATACAATTAAAAAAAATACATGGATTACTATACAAAATTAGAAGTCATTTCACTAGGGAGGGGGAGACAAGACAGGTTTATAAAAAAAGGGCAAACTTTTAAAAAGAAAATACATTCACTTGCATTTATTACTCTAATTGGATTGTAAACCAGACGCAAAGTTAACTACAAATTCATACCTTAAGCACCCCACAAGCTTTTTCTACTGTCTCTATTCTGTTGAGTGCTTGTTTTGAGTCAGTCAAGTATTTGGTAAGTACTGGTTCCTGGACTGTTAGTTATAAACTAAGGATATCAAATTATAAACCAAGTATATCAAATATTAACTCAGAAAATATCAATATATATTCAAACATAAGAAAATTAATATAACACGAGACATAACCTACTAAAGCTGCCGACCTCTTGACATCATTTAAGTTCTAATCTAAGTGTCCTCGTAAAAAAGAAGAATAACCATTATAGCAGTTCTTCTAGGGAGATTGATCATACTTCAACTTTAGAGCCTGATCACTCATGTGGCGGCCATCTAACAAAAGCAGGCTCATAGTTTGTGGGATTGCTTTTGTTAAATGATCGCCACGTAAGTGATCAGGCTCCATTTTTAGAGCCTGATCAATCGCCTTAGAAAATTTGCCATAAGAGAGAGATGAAAAATGATAATACAAAATCGAAATTATGCCGCACCAACCAGGAAAATTCTCTAACATGTTTCTTCATTTTCATGAAGGGCCTATAATAACGTAGAGGCAACGGCAAATTTAGGAGCACTTAGTAAAAATTAAACAAAGTCTATAATTTTCCAGTAAAGGTACTCAAGAAACGCAGAAGAACGAAACGACAACTCATAGATGAGATGATCGAATCCAATCCCAACTTTTGACATGAATGCATTATCTATATGCATATATTTTCTTTACCTTCAAAACTCTCAATTTATTTTATTATTATTATTATTATTTTGACTTGGGATTGGGGTCCAACTTGTCCACCTTAAGGTTCTGTCCAACTACAGTGTAAGCCCTTCTCATTTTTTCTTTATCCTCATTTATATTCTCTTCATGCTCTTACCTATATTTCATTTTCTTCCAATTTCTAATTTAATACAATAAATAACCTCGTCCAGCAAATGAATAGGAGGCAGTTAACAAACCTGTCACAAACAGCCTAGTTCAAGCAAACCTAGAATTACGGATCTTGTCTGAAATAGATTTTTTAGGAAAAGATTTACTATATGTTTATTCAAAACAAACTTGATTGCATATGAATTATATCCTTAAATTGCACTGTAGCTTGCCAATTTCAATGTCTTCATCTCTTCAACTTTAGTAGGTACCACATAATTGCTCTTTCCCACTGCTTGCATATTCAAGAGTTCTTCTAATGCAAATTCTCAAAGCACACCCATGTTATTGCTTACTCTTTTGTTATTATTATCTTGTTATGTACCGCCACAGAGTTACTTAAATGGTCTCAAAGTCTTAGTAAATAGCCTGATGGCACCATAGGTTAGTATCTAGACAAAGGACGCCCATTTTTTTCAGGAAGCCACAATAAAGAGAAAAAAAACCACATACTCTATCAACTGCAACTAAAATTGTAGCTTCACCATCATTCTCTTAGTTTTCAATATTTTCGAGTTTTGATACAATGGACTCTGCCTGCAACACAGTGCAACTTGAGTTAAATAAACAAAAGAAACTTCAAGCAAAAATTCTATCCTATTAAAAAGGGAGAACATTGTACTAAAAACAGCCTAAGATGCTAAAGAAAGTCAAAGACTATATGAAGGAGATAATGTGGGCTTTATGGCTAAGCTTAAGAAGTATATTTCCTGATAATTTTGGAGATGCTCGTTCATCAGCCTTCTTTTCTACAGCTTACTCTAAAAAATTGAATCTGCCTAATAGGTAAAATAATTAACTAAGCAGCAAACTACATAAATATTTCAGGAAAGAAAATACCAAATCCATAAACATATCTTTCCAACCTATTATCAACATCTTATTACAACATAATTATGAATTCCTTCTAACTGCAGAAAAATGATCTACATTTTGTTTCCTCAGTAAAGAAGATGAAACACATAAAGGACAAGCAAAAGAACAAATCAGTTTTAGTTTTCTCATTTATAAAAAAAAAAAAAAAAAAGATAAACCCAGAGGAGTGAGAAAAAAACCAACTCTCACAAAAGAATAAAAATAAAGAAAAAATCCCAACGAAGAGACAAGTCGTAACCCTAAAACAAACCGTAATTTCAGCAAAAACAGACAGTGTAGTAGGTATAGTGGGCCCCTAAAATTCGAACCCAATACTATGGGAAAAGGAAAATAAATTAAGAAAAAGAAAAAAAAAATAAATAAAGAGATTACCTGCAGTTGATCCTGTAGCAGTCCCAAGCCTCTGTAACATGCAAGGATAAAATAAAAAAGCCCCAAAATCAGAAGTCAAAACGGAGACAATTGCTAAAACGTCGACAAGAACGGAAAATAACTCACCAAATTATCAAAGCCATAGCAAGAGTCAACCGAGAAAACAATTGCAGAGAGGACCAATGCCTGAGATTGCATAAAGCACCCGGGCGGTGGAGAGATAGTGAACATTCTAGAGGCGTGATATTGCAGCCACTTGGAAGAGGGCATTTTGTGAAATAGAACGATATGGCCAGCACATGTGTGTCACAAAGGGCATTTTTGGAAATTGATGATATTTTTGACGATTCTCACGTGGTGCTGCTCTTTTATAGAGTAGGATATTAGTTTTTTTTTTTTTTTATATCATTCCCTGTGTATTTCCATGCCACTGGTCAACATACATCAATAATTTAGTATAGTTGGTTTGGTTAGTTAGATTTAAAATTAGTTAGTTAACAACACACTTAACTGCTTTATTGCTTAGTCTACTTATTAATCTTTTTGTAACCATTTTTCGATTTTAGATTCGTATTGATTTATGGCTTGTTTGAAGCTATTTAAATTTTCTATTTATAAAGTGAATTTATAAAGAGTTGAAATAAGTGATGGAGATTTAATTGAAATTTGAAATGTGTGGTGATTGTTGAATAGTTGTCAAATTAACAATTAAATCATAATATGTGAATTTATAAAGAGAAAATTTAAAAAGGATCAAACAAGGCCTTAATAAGAGTTATGTAGAAATATTTCTTACTTTCTCTCTCTAAATGTTCAATAAGACATTGAGATTACTATTATTCTATTAGAGTTGATATATAATTTAAACTTTAAATAATGATTTAAAATAGATAACTTAAAATTTTCGATTAAGTTTTGAGTTATTAAACATTATTTATAATGCACTTGAGTTTGTTTAATGTTTTCAAAAATTTTTTAGAGTTTTTCTTCGGGCTTCCTCACTCTTCCGTGTTGGCTCCGCCATTGTTTGTAATTCTTCATCAGTAACAGGAAATCAGAGAGTGAAGGGGGGGGGGGGATGGCGTCGACGCTGAAGTACGTCCGTGTTCCGCCAAACTCTGCGAACATGGAGGAGGCTCGGAAGCGGGTGTTTGAGTTCTTCAAGATGGCCTGCAGATCCATCCCTACAATAATGGAAATATACAACCTCGACGAAGTCGTCAACCCCTCCCAGCTTCGCTCCACCATCGCCTCTGAGATCCGCAAGAACGCCAATATTACTAACCCCAAGGTCGCATCCATTTTCTTTCCTAATTACTATCCAATTTG
>CAVNYN010213060.1:0-58859 GCA_963692815.1 Nyctanthes arbor-tristis
CCAAGAATATTGTTCTTGACAGTGTTGTGTGATTGTGGTAGTGTGTGATTACCTCTTGATTTAGGGTGATAATCTTGAGAAGATAAATATTGTATTCCTATTATTATTTGGTGATAGTGGAGTTGTCGGTTTGCCCCGTCGATTTTCCCTTCTCATTGGAGGGTTTTACGACATTAAATAATTTCTGGTGTTATTTACGTTTCCGCACATATATTATTGTTTGATATATTGATTGCCTATTTTAATCACACGGGTTTAGGGAAATTGATTAAATCCCAACAATTTAAGCAAAATTAATAATGTAATTGAAAAGTGAATTAAAAAAGGATTGCTTTTTTTTTTTTTTCCTTTTTTTGGTAACATATTTGTAAGAATTTACGTGTAATTCTACAAAAAGATATTTATCTGGATATAAAAAGTCACATGGTTTAATTGGTCATTTTATATTATAATTGCTTATATGCAAGTAGCTAGTGAGAATCCTGCTATTTCTAGATAAGTCTTTACAAATTTTTTTACACAACATGGTAAGTACACTACAAATTTTTTTCTTCTTCTCACACAGTACACACGAGTAGATGGTAAAATCACCTAAACTTGTAAAAGATTTTGTTAAATGATCTTCTCTACAAATACAATTTTCTAGTAGGGTGTTTGAAGGCTTACAAACAATAAATACATGATGATCAAATAAGCGTGTTACTTATTTTTGTCAAATAAATATATCTCCTTAATATATATATATATATATATTTCGATAATTTGACGAAAGGTTTTATAATTATATGCTTAATTAATTAATTAATAGATTGGTGGTTATGATGTGGGTTGTTGAATGCATATGAGTATTGAAAAGACAAGTGCAAAGGTACTAAGGTGCAAGAATTTCAAAGGCAAAATATGTCCTCCACATGATATACACTCAACGTCTTCACGTTGATTTGCATCCTTAATACAGTGCACATGGGACTTTCATGTTTTCTCTTTAATTTACTATTAAATAAAGTGGTACCCAGAAATATTTAGTCATGGATTTGACTAATCTTTTTGTTTCAACTTTCATAGAATTGCTGGTTTCTTCTACTTTTTATCCATTTTAAGGATATGAGGACATGGTGATCTTATTATGTGCATGCCCACCACCAATTGGCCACCATTAAAATGTGTCGGGAAAATTATGCTATTCGTTTTCTTCAACTTAAGAACAATTTGGATCTAAGTTAAATCTTGTGCCCGGATTGTGTAAAGTCGTTTTATATGTGTCGCTTCCATGACTGATTTTGTTAAGTCTTTACTTTTTTACTTTGAACGATGGCCATAAATTTGATTCGAAACATATTTCTTTGAGGGACGAAAGAATGACTTCATTTACTTGGGGGGGGGGGAGGGGGTACTGTTGTGCATCTCTTTATGAAAAGTTAGCCAATGACCACCTATTATTTTTTTAGTGGTTGAGAATTGCTTGAAGTCACAAACGAGGACCAATCATGCTATTTTCCAAAATATACACCTAAATGAGAACCAAAAAATTTATAATGTGTCATGAATTGTGGCCAAGTAGTATCACTTTATGTAAAATCTTGCAACTTAATTTTGGTACAAAAATTCACTCACAAAATTTGCATGATGTGTCCAATCGGTCTAATTAGTGATAAAACCAGAGGCGGAGGCCCAATAGGCGGACCGCACTGGACTGGCCATCAACCCACACACTAGCCCCAAAAAAATTAAGTATGGTCTGTCTAACTTTCTTAGGCCAACTAAGCAAATTCGTAAAGGGCCTGATCCAAATACAAAAATTTAGCCCAATATATTATCTAAATCCAATCCATTAAAAATAAGAATTACTCAACATTCAAATTAAAAGCCCAATTAAATACCCAAAAATAAGAATCAGACTGTCACCCTCGAATCAACGTTCTGCCTTCCAGATTCCCGAATCCCGTTGCTCTCTTCTTCAACTCTTCGATCAACAGGAACGGACTGCAGCTCATGGACCGCCGACCGCCGACGCTGACGCCGCCGCCCGCCCGGAGTCTGCTGTGGATGACCTATAGCTGCGGTGACCGGTGACAAGGACAGTGATTATGTTCCTCACAATTCAAAAAATTAGCTCGTGCTTCTTCTAATCTTCTTGATCTTGGAGACTTGGAGTGGAGTTTGACTGTAATTACAAGTATATAGAAAGCTAAATCCTCTTATTACATCAAGATTTTATTATAGTTTTTAAGTTTTGTCCAATTTGATTCAAGATTTGTAGGGTTTTGTTTATAATTTATAAATTATAATTTATGGCTTATTTGTTTAGCTTACTGTTTAGTTTAGTTAGAACTTAGAAGTAAGTAAAGTATAGTTGAATTGAAATTGTTGATTTGTTGTTTTTGTCGTCGTCTTATTGAACTTGAATGCTGTTTTTGAAATATTGTTTAGTTAGAACTTAGAACTTAGAAGTAAGTTAGGGCTTATATTATTAATTATATGTAAAGAAAGATGTATTTTTGAACATTGATAACGAACTTATTGTAAAGGGTTTCAAAGTATGAAAACTTGTAAAGGATAGTTGTAAAAATACCTCATTTGTAGTTGTGTTCATTGTCAAACTGTTTTATAGCTTCTTTATTTCAAAATTTCAGACCGCACTGACTTCAAATCCTGGCTCCGCCCCTGGATAAAACTATAGTAGTAAGTAGATGTATATACAGCATTTCTCATTGTGAGAACTAAGAGCCGTCAGTGGACCATGTGATCAATTCACTAAAAAAACAGTTAATATTTTTGAGAAAAACTCTTTTCAAACAAAAGTTTTATGCGAGCAAATTTGTGGGGCAAGCATTGTGTGTAATGACGACTAGCTAGCAGAATTTTTGGTCTCAAGACCAACCGTATGAATACACTAAAATCAGAAACTTTTAGCTCCGTTTGTGCCACCACCTGATAAGGTGACTGCATGTTGTGGTATGATAATGTTGTGGTGAATACCTCACTCCAACAAGAAACCAACCTGAACGGAGCAAGAATTCTCCAAATTAATTTGGGATGGCGCAAAGAAGAGCATGAGAATTCATCTCGCAAGCGGGGACAGGTATGACGTCCCCGACCCTGTCCCCGCCCCTTTTAGTGTTAATTTAGTTTAATATGTTGTTTTAACAAACAACACAAATTGTCAACAAAAAAAAAAAAAAAAAAAAAAAGAAAGACCAAACAAACACAAATTAATATACAAATAACACCCGTAATACCCATAATCCAACATCCCATTGGGTGTAAATTCTTAAGCGTATGGCTAACCCAAGTCCATTTTACCCCAGTTCATTTCATTTTTCACTATACCTTCTTAGTATGAGTTGTGCTACTTGGACAAAATAAGATATGAAATTTAAACAAAACGACACATGACATCATCTTTCAATAAATCACATCACCTTTTCATCAATGATTATCACACGGGTCACATCTCTATTTTGTCACTCTTTTTGTCCACTCATTTGTCCAAATAGAATTTTCCTCTTAGTATTTCTCTAATTACGTGGTTTTTCTTGGGATAATTTGTGTAAATGAACCCTATGATTTACTGTCAATGCGTAAATAGATCCTATAATTTTTAACTTGATGATCTTCCGATCTTAACGTATCACTATTCATTGTAACCTTATGGTCCAAATTTGTCAATTTGGTTGCCAAATGACCTGTTTACCCCTATTTTTTTTTTTATTTTTTTCTAAAATATGATTCTTTTTAAAAATATTTTGCCCTTGATTTTAAATAAGATATAAGGACAAAAATGTATGTTTTTATCCAACCAATTCAACTATCATCATAGTATTACCTGCCACCACCACAAAAACAAATCGGACATTTTTCGATTTTTCAGCTAATTAAAATGTTTTTTTTAGACTCTCTAGTGAAAGCACCGAAATATGAATATTTACACGATACATCAACTAACAATAAGAAGTTTCCTACATGTCACCTCTCGTCGGAATCCTGCAAGAAATATAAATCTTTGTCTATATATTTTAATTGAGATTAAGGCTAAAAATGTCGATTCAATAACAAAGTTGACAAATTTAGATGGTAATGTCCTTTTTACATGGAACAGCGATACGTTAAAATTAAAATTATCAAGTTAGAACCGATAAGGTTCATTTCCATATTGACACTAAACGATAGGATCCATTTGCGAAAATTAGCCATTTTTCTTATTAAAGGATAAATCTTACATGGAATAGTTATAAAATAAGTTACCAATAGATTAGGGACGTAGGTTAGAGATGGCAAAATATGCTCAAAAATATGAAACCCGTAGAGACCCACTCCGAATGGGGGCAGACAGGGCACGCGGTCGAGCCCCGAATGGCTAGAGGGGTGGGGACGGGTTTTGATCGCCCCGCCTCTAAACCCGTTTGATTAAAAGTATTCTACTATTATTATTTAATCTTTAAAAAACAAACTATTAGTATTCCCTTGACTCGAACCTGTGGCGTTCAATAATTTGTTTATTTCTTTTTAAATTGTGTGTTTCTTGTATAGGAGAATTAAAGAAAAAATTTAATTCGAAAACAAGGCGGGTTATGGGGATCTTTCTGGTCCCTGTCCAGACCTGCACTACAAGAAATATGAGCAACAATGACGAAACTCAGTGATGAAAACTAAAGCGCCTCTATAGAGTATCATCTATGACAACGACCTCATGATGGAGGGTGGGACCTTGTATATAGATTATTAGTCGCCGCAATATGCTTGTGTCACTGCTAAAAGTAGAACATATTGGGGCAATCCATCTTTTGTCGCTATATTTCTTAACCGTAGCGACGACATGTATAAATCGTCATTATATTTCTTGATCTATAACGACGATACATAAATTTTGTCACTATACGTTTAGAGGGAAAATTTCCTGCCTTTGTTCATGTGTTGTATTGACAATAAGTTGTTGCTATAGGTAGCACGTTTGTCGCTATAGTTGTAATAATTTATATAATATATATTATAAAAACAATACAATAATCAAAAGTTCAACTAGTTTAGATGGTAAGGTGCCTTGTGGATGGAAAGGAGTTTCACGGTTGGAATCTTGGAGCTTGCAAATGTGTTGAATTATATGTGGCTAGGCTCTAAAACAGGTTGGGTCTGCCCTAAAGCGGGTCGGGTGAATTACAATTTTTTTTAAAAAAAAATTAATGACAAAATGGGTAAAATTTATAGCGTCGACATGTGAGTCGTCGCTATATATGTTACTGCAATAGGCGGAAAATGTCGTCACTATTGGTCTATTGGTACGAGCTTATACTAACGACCTTATCGCTGCGAAAAATCGTTGTTGTAGACTTATAGCGACGACATTTGAGTCTACAGCGATGATTTATAAGTGGCATTTATCGTAGTGTAGATTTAAACCGAGTTTGGGGTAGGGACGGAGCGGAGGAAAAGGCAAACGTGGCGGGGTGCCGCAAAGGCGAACCCAAACCTGAGCCACCCTGTTGCCATTACTATAGCTAGGAATTGACAAAGGGGCTGGTCCAACTGAATGCTTGTAAGAGTTACTCAAATAAATCATAACCTTCAAAACGATTACACACAGTCGATGTATTGTAAAAAAAAAAAAAAATGGTTGAACTCTCTGATATTTAGTGATATGCCCAAGTAAGCAGTGACCGACAATGTTAAAAATTGGATTAACTCTTGTATTG
Organism: Nyctanthes arbor-tristis; assembly: GCA_963692815.1. NCBI lineage: Eukaryota > Viridiplantae > Streptophyta > Magnoliopsida > Lamiales > Oleaceae > Nyctanthes > Nyctanthes arbor-tristis. The sequence continues at coordinate 5,691 of CAVNYN010213060.1, forward strand.
TGTTGGACAATGGACATTCACATAAATAAATATAACTTTGAAATCTATTTACCAAGCTGGTGTCGACTGACGAAGGTTAGGAGACAACTAAATAGAATTACCTAGATCACCCCAATCGTGCATTTTCTCCATTTTGGCGCACAAAACCCCGCACGGTAAAATAGCAATAGCTACAGTGGTGTGCCAAATATGGCGCACGACTGTAGCTGCTAGCATTTTCGCGTATTAATGGAAATACCATTTCTTCTTTCTTTTTTTTTTAATTTTTTATCTTTTATTTATTATTATTATTTTTTTGCTTTTGTTTTTCCTTTCTCTCTTTTTACAAAATTTTATTTTGTTTGATTCTTGTTGATTTCACTTGTGATTACTTTGATTTTTTTTTTTTTTTTTTGCATTTTATTCTTTTGTGTCGGCTTCATCGTTGTAATTTAGTGTTATTCCCAGGCACTTGCAAGTTACATAAGCGTCTCTTTAATTACAATCTGTTACTAATACAGTATGTAATTATTTATTTTTTCAAATATGTTTATAGTCAGACGTGTGCTCTTCCGATCTAAAATGGTTATGGAGAAGATATAGAGTATGTGGGTTGGAGATGTATTTTAAAATAGAGTATGGTGCATTATATTTTAGAGTACATGTACTGTAAAATAGAGTATGAAAGTTGGGGATAGCCTAAATATAAATGCTGGACTTGTACCATGGTAATCCAAGATGTCCCTATTATTAGATATTTATCCTTTGAATCACGCTAAAACATCATCAAGAACTTGCATATTAAAGTTGCCATTTTATTTCCAGTTTAGTCGCACCTTAAGGGCTAAAAAAGTGGTTGAAGGCTACTTGAAATGTTTTCTCTTAAAACAAATCTATATATAATTAAAAGAATTAAGTCTCGGTATCCCTATTACCGCATTTTTCCCACTCAAATTTCTTGATACAGTTTGTGGTAAATTGAACTTTTTTCTTTTTTTAGATAAAGCTAAAATCGGAATATTCTCCTTAATCTTCTCTTTTTTTCCGAAATTTGAATCATCCATAATTGGGATATAGATATATTTATTCATAATCTATAATTTTGAAGATTCCAACTAATCGAAGCAGTCCTAATCTATCAAGTTTGAAAATCGTGATATTCTCCTTAACTTTAAAACGCGTGAAAAATTATATTTCAAAACAACTTATATTCTTAACATTGTTAAAAACCCGTGAAAATTGTATTTCAAAATAACTTATATTCTTAACATTGTTATTGGGGAATATCTAAATGATATAATTGTATTTTTCATAACAGTTCCAATGATAATAATTTGAAAAATTGATTTTATTTTTTTATATAACCTTCATTATGTTTTTTCATTTTAATTATAAATATAATTAATTATTTTAGTAAATTATACCTGAGTGTCGTAAGGGGTGTGACAAAAATCTCTCAAAGGTTTTGTAACAAGTTTTAAGGCGGCCTTTGAACGTTATCATTTATCGAAATATTTTCAAAATTTATTAGGGTGCCTATTAAATGGTAATGTAAACTTTGTATAGAAATCTGTTTTATTGGTTTTAAAGTAGTAAAAATCTATTTAAAAGACTATTATAGTTAAATTCTTTTCAAGGAGATTATATTTTGATTTGCCATTAAATGTTTATATTCAATATTGACTTTCTTATTTATTTAGATTTTCTTATATTTCTGTTCATTTGGTTTTCTCGTGCAACGCACGGGTAAAAGACTAGTTGACTAAATGAGCTTTGATAAATAATAAAAACAAATAAATAAAAACTAAACGAGCCTCGCATGAAATTTGGTGCGCCCGAGCCTAGGAAGCCCCCTTTATCTCCTCAAGTGCAATAGATAAAGTGGTTAGAATACTCTCTTTAACGGGTGCAATAGGTAAAGTATTTGGAATACTCTCCTTAACGGATTAACTCTTTAAGGTGAAACCCTCAAATCTTTACATTGTATCATAGTCCGTTAAATTTTAACCAACAATCCAATCAGATCAAGACTCAAACGAGCACATGGATTTCTAGATTGATCTAATCGAACGAACAACCATCCTGATAAGCATGTGAACTGATAAATCCCACATTAAATATATAAGGTGCTGGGCTACTTAAAGTGGAACCCCAAACCCACCTGTGTTTCCTCGTTTCCTACCAGTCCTTCACTACTTTTCTTGGTTACGTTTTACGATTCCTTGGATTCAAAGGGTAAATTTCACAAAACATGCTCAACCTTTGTAAAATGTATCAATTTCTTCACTATTCTTCTTCTTCTTTTTTTTTGGGAACCTGTGGAGTCCCCAGCCTTTTGAAAACTAGCACGAAAGATCCCCCTTAACATTTTCCACCCAATTTCACCATTAAGTATATATAAAAGGACATTTCTACACGACGCTCTTCCGATCTAAAATAAAATAGAAAAAGCAAGTTTAAAAAGAGGAAAAAAAAAGCAAAAGGCTATTTAAATAATAGGAAATAAATTTTTATCTCCTTCACCCACTGATCTGGCTGTTACCACCACTAACACTTTCGTTACTTCAAGTTTTGTGAATAAATTACGAACAAAAGCCTTCCTATCTGAAACAGAAATTTGAAGTAACAAAAGTGCTAGCGGTGGTAATAGCTGGGTTAGTATATGAAGGAGATAAAAATTTTCTTTCTTATTATTTTAGCAATCTTTTGCTTTTTTTCTTTTTAAAACTTTTTTCTATTTTATTTTCTTTATCTAAGGTCAAGGGAGAAATGTCCGTTTTTATGGTCTTAACAGTGGAATTGGATAGAAAATTTAAGAGGGACCTTTCGTACTAGTTTACAAAAGGATGGGGACTCCATGGGTTGAAAAAAAAGAATATAGATGAAATTGATATATTTTCCAAAGTTTGGAGACCTTTTGTGAAATTTACCCAATTCAAAAACAAAATCCTTCATGATCATAAATTTACTACCATTCAGTACGTGTTTCGGTCGGCCATTGGTTATATTCATATAAATAATAAAATCATAAAAGTAGTCTCGAGATATATTATTGTAAAACCACATGCAAAGCAAAGCACCCTTATTTTACTACTTTTTCGTAGAGAGAGAAATTTTTCAACACCTATATAGGTCATGTGACTATATATGTACACACCAAATAGATACATGCAATGATGTGAGACATGCATAGAAGTGGCAATGGAGCAAGTATGGGCTAGGGATCCGAAACCCCCTGTCTGCCCCATTTAGAAATCCCCGTCTCCATTCCTGCCCGTCCATGGTTAATTTGGGTTGGGGCAGGAACGGAGACAACCAGGTTGGGCTCCGTCTAATTCCTAATACAGTAAACATTTTCTTTTCTTTTCATTGCCGACTTGCAACCCATTCTCGGCATAACAACGTTCTAAACTACAATTATAGCAGCCCATTTCTTTGACCAAACATGTGGCCACTTTCATACATAATATTGTCACAAACCATGGCCCCATTAATAACACGCATAGGCAATGAAAGACATGCAAACACCATTCACTGGTTTACCCTTTCACCTTTACGATTTTCTTGCAGCCACAAGCAGACAATTTAAACATATTCATGACTAAGAGACGTGCTACTTTCTCTTAACCGCTTACTTGTTAGGTGACTTGGTACGTGTAAATATATCTTTTTACAATTAAAATTTCAAAATAACAATGGACATTTCATGGGCCAAAAAAAAAAAAAAGTCAATCAAGGAAGACATTGAACCCACATGCTTTACAAAAACACAAATAAAATTCATTATTAAGTATAATTACCTCTAAAACTATAGCAAACGTACTTATGCATCAATTAAAAAAAAAAATATCCCCGATCTCTCACTATGCGTCTTGTGCGATTATTCCGTTTAAGACAAACATGGCAAGACATTATTGGATAACTCATATATGAGTTGTCCCACAATGAGTCAACCCACATGCGGGTTATCCAAGAATCTTCCACTACCTCTGCGTTTGGTGAGATTCGCTCCCAAGAGACGCATAGTGGTTAATATTTTACTATATAAAAAAAAGAATAATGTAATCATTATTTCATTGATAACAGAATATGTGCTTGTAAATAAAAAGACTAAAAGAAAAATTGCTTGTGCCAATAATAAAATTCCGAGATCGGAAGAGCGTCGTGTAGGCGTTGCATATCCGTTAGTAATTACTGACGGCGAACCTGAATCCATCGGTAATTTTCAACGGAACCAATGTCCGTCGTTAATTACTGACGGCCTTCGTAGCCGTTGGTAATGACCAACAACAGCATAGTGATGCCGGTAACTACGAACGACAAAACTTGTCCGTCGATACTTACTGGCGGTATGATCTTGCTGTCGGTGCCGTCGGTAATTACCAACGACTATCAACACCATCAGTAATCACCGACAGTAAACAATTTTCCGTCAGTGAGTACCGACGGAGTCATTTTGCCATTGGAGATTACCAACGGCTCTCCTTACTGTCGGTAATATCCAACTGGTTTTTTAGTCGTCGGTAATTTTTAATAATTTTTTGGTCAAAAATGCAATAATTTGTAAGAATGATATATCATTTTAATAAGTGATATAATGAATATGCATGTGTTTTAATTTACGAAGCTTAGCGATTGTAATTTGTTCTCTAAAATTTACTCTATGAATTATATTTTATATATTTTACAATAATACATAAAATTACATATGTCAAAATTATAATATATCATAAAACATCTAAATTCAAATTTCTTCTTCTCTAAAATAGATAAGTAAAAATGAAATAAAGTTAAAGAATTTCCTCTGTTCTTTGCAATATTAGGTCGGAATGTTAATTTGTTTCACTTATTAATATTTCAAAATAAAATATTTTGATATGAGTCACTTTTTTTTTTTTTTTAAAAAAAAAGATCACATGTATGAAAAGTTAAAGATCACATGTTTGAAAATATCAGTATCTTAACATATACTCTATTAAAATGATAATTTTTATAATTTACAATAATTTAAATGATTATAAAATTTTAATTATGTTACAACTTCAAATTTTACCAATTTACATGTGGCAGTGATTTTGGATATAGAAAAATAATGAACAGTGATTTTGGATATAGAGAAATAATGAACAGTGCAAAAAGTATTTTATCTTATATTTATATGCATATATTTTATATATTTTTCGGTTTTAAAAAAAGAAATTTATTTATTTTTTAAATTGCAAAAATTTTACGAATATATGTTAAATATATATGGATACAAACAAGCAACCAACAGACACACACAGTCTAGTGGTTGGGAGTTTGCCACCCAACCGCCAGGTTGTGGGTTCAAATCCTCTCCCATGCAAAAGATAGAATAATTTGATTTGATATGCAACCGAATCGGGTTAAATACATACGCGGGATGTCGGGTTTGGTGGGCGCGGGTCTGGTTCTCAAATGGATTTAAGAAAATAATATTTATTTTTCTACTTTTTTGGTCCGTCGGTAATCACCGACGGAAATGACCGTCGAAATTCATTGACGAACCTTCACGGTCAGTCATAACCAACGGTTAAAAATTAGCCATCAGAAATCACCGACAAGCCGATCACCGACGGATATTTCCGACCACCATTTTCTCTTATTAACTCGAATTTTCGACGGAATTTGACCATTACCGATGGATTTTGACCATCGGTACTCGCGTGTTTTTTTGTAATGAAATCATTATGAAGTGTGATGATTACATGTATACAAAGATTGTACACAGTAGCAAACATGATAGTATTTTTCTATTATTATCCATCTAAAGAAGAGTATAGCTATGTTGCAAAAATAAGCATTTTGCACATAACTAAGTGTTATCTAACTCTTAATTTTGATATGTGAATTCGGATTTGTGTTCTTCTCGTCAAGAGTTTCGAAATCATATATATATTTGCCCAAAATGATGTCAAGATTAACGCAGAAAATTGGAAAATACTATTTGTAGGTACTGTCATACCTTTAAATTATTTTTCTACAATTACACAATATAAATAGGTAAGATTGTGATTTTACCCTACTTTGTAAAAAATTGTTCGAATGATTATCTACAAATACGGGACTCTGGAATGGTGTATGGTTGGCAACCCAGTGAGTGCTATTTGTGCTAATTTTTTCTACGCAAGCTAAACTTAGCCACCGGAACGAGTCAATATGGAGGGCCATATTGGGCCGATGATCAGAAATTAGACCGAATCTACACTTAACTGAAGCCCAAAAAAACTTGTAGAAAAGATTATTATTCAAAAATAAATAAATAAAATCTAAATGGCAAATTGGGGCTATATAAGCCTGAAGTTTTACCTTATATTGCAGAGTCTAATTCTAACATTTGAAAATTGGTAATTCTAATCTTAAATATCACCTTTAGAGCTGGGCATAATAATTTTTAAAAACCAATCCAACCCACAAAACCGACTTACCACGGATTGAGTTGGGCGGGTTTCCTGACCCAATGGGTTGGGTTGGTTTTTCATTTAATGATTTACTTCAATTGTTGGTTTTGGGGTGGGTTAAATAAACCCATTTATAAATAATATGAGAAAAAATATCAAAGGACTTAATTCGTTTATGATTATCAAATTTGTTGACTCAATTTGATACTCTAATAAGGAATTCCTTGTCATAATTTGGTTCATTTTAGTAATTTAATAAGTTAATTTTTGACTGATTTAATTAATACCCTTAAAAAAATTATGGAGAAATTATATAGTAGTTAATTGACCATATTTTTCTAAAATTTTGATATTTAGATGCTTGAACAAAATAGCACTTCTATAAACATATTCTGAAAATATCTTATTTGAAACTTATGTATTATTTGATCTTTTTTTATCTATTACATTTCATGAGTTATATATTTGTGATTTAGTAAAATTTATTAACTTTTGATGATTTTGATATTTGGTATTAGTATTCAAAAAATATATTAGTGTAATGGAATATTTGTATTTATAAAACTATCATGTTTTGAGTCGATTTTAATTACGTCGATAGATAAACTATAGTTTAAAACCGAACCGAACCGAAAATTAGGTTTCGTTTGGTTCGGTTTGAAAAATTAAATTATTTGATTTGGTTTATAATTTCTCCAAACTAAATCCGCTGATTTGACTTAAAAATAAATAAATAACTGCCCGAACCGAACCGGTTCACCCCTATAGTCACTTAATTGTCTTCAATCTCCACTCCCACTTCGACGCCAAATCCGAGATTCACCTTTCCTATCTCTTCAATCTCGAAGTGAGTCTTCAATCTAAATATTCAATCTCGACTATGTTCTGCAATTCAATCTCGACGTCCCTTGCGCTGGATGCCGTCTTTAACCTGCAATTCAATCTCGACTCCTTGTTGCAGTATGAATTTATTAGTTGTATGAAGTTTCGTCTGGCTAATGCCAGGGAGAGAACGAAGCAAAAGGAAGGAAACCCAAAATGCACTGGATAGATTCTTTACATAACTGAATTCTGACATCATTATGTAATATCTTTTATTTGGGTCAGATTATTGACATAAAGTAGCTTCCCCGGACCCCCGTTGTGCAGGTGATGGAAAAGCTTTTTCAAGAATCAACAAGTTGACGAGTTTAAACCAGTGTTCTGCTGCACTTTTGAACAAAGACAGCAAGTCAGCAATCTTAAGGTCACTGGAATACTGCTAGAAGAAGCACAGGCCATTTGGCTTCTCCATCCTCAAATTTGACAATTTTTTCATCAAAGCAAAAAACTTGGTCCCTGATTTCCAAGTTCATCTAATCAGACCAAGTACATTCTAACATAGAAGAAGAAAGAAACAGCATTTATGAATTGTATGGCTTGGATATTCACAAATTACGCAAAAGACTTTGAGACGATATCTGTGCGAAGTACCATGAAACGGTTGAACGCATAAAAAATGTTAGATGAACACAAAGGAACTTGAAGAGAAATAGAGGATACCGAAGCTTTTTTTAGGGGTTTAATTAAATCTAGAGTTTCTACGCGTGGATACTTGTCGGAGTTGCAAACTTATGTACCCTTCTTGAGATTTATCAAATTTGTAATGCATGCAGTTTTTAGTTTGATTCATGTTTAAAAAAAGAAAAAGAAAAAAAATTAGAGTTTCTCTTCTCAATATCCTCGGTAATTAGCCTTCAATTTTCATGTTCGTATAATTTTGTGAATCACTGTTAATGTGAATATATATAAACACAATCAACAGAAGAGGCAGGTCTAGGGGTGGGGAAGGAGGAAACAAGAATTAGAAAAAAAAAAGGTGGAAAACCAACCCAAACTGTCTCAACCTAACCCGAAGCGGTTTGGGTCAGTTTGGTTTCTACCAACAAGCGGGTTGGGTTGGTTATTAAAAATCACAAACCAAATAAAATATAATATTTGGTAATATAATATTAAGCTAAAATCAACCCAGCCCAACCCAACCCAGCCCAGCCCAACCCATTACCCACCCAGTCACCTATTTAGTGTAATATAATATTTTTAATTTAAGAAGATCATACTACCATCAAATTCTTATTGGACTTAAAATTAGTAAATTAGTAAATAAGAAATAGAGAAAAAAATAAAAAAATATATAATTTGATTGTATTAGAAAAATTCAATTTGTGATAACTTAGGAATGATAGTTGGGCGAATGGTCATACTGTCATAGTCCACAGTTTGGCTTCCTATGCTTGTACTTTGAGTTTTGGATTAATTAGGTAATTCAAATAGTTTGGGGGCCTTATTGTAAAAATCAGGAACTCCATGTCCCTTTTTGAAAAATCAGGTGCCTCGCCCTACTCCGCCCCACCCCAGTTACAGGTCGCCTGATCGTTGGTTAATCAGCCAGTTTGGCCGTTAATCGGCCGGAGGCCTCTCACCGGCCGATTCTCCTCATCAAGGCGACCTCACCCAACCATCGCAGTCGCCATCAGCATCCCTGGAACGACAAGTGGCTTGCATCCAAGAGAGATGTTGATTCTTAGGCTGTTGATTCTTCGCCGGAGGAGAAAAAATCAGATCTGGTTGCTGCTGGCTTGAATCCAAGAGAGATCGCGCCGTTCAAATCATATATTTCAGATCTTGTCTAATTACTTCGTGGTGGTAGGTGGTTGGTGGTCGCTAAGGGAGGTTGGCTATGATGGGTGATTAGGTTATTGATTCTTCGCCGGAGTAGGAAAATCAGATTCGCTCGCCGGTAGGTTGCATCCAAGAGAGGTCGCACCGTTCAGATCGTTCCTTTCAGATCTGATCTAATTACTTCGCGGTGGTCAGTGGTCGCGATGGAAGGTCGGCTGTGGTGGTTGATTTTGTGGTCGGCGAGTGGGGTCACTACTAGAAAATGCAAGATTAGCAATAGAATTTTACTAACAGAACAAATTCTGTTACTATTAGCAACATAATAATAACGGAGCGCGAATAGCTACAGAATTAGTAACGAAATCGATTTGTTGCTATTTTTTCATTACCAATCTGTTACTGAATAGTAACAGAAAAAATTTATTACTATTAGCAACAGAATAGAAACTTATTTTTAACGGAACGCGTATAGCCACAGAATTAATAACGAAATCACTTCTGTTGCTAGTTTTTGGTTATCAATCCGTTACAAAATAGTAACAAAAACAATTTGTAACTATTAGCAACATAATAGTAACGTATTAGTAATGGAACGTGTATAGCCACGGAATTAGTAACGGAATCATTTCCGTTGCTAGTTTTTCGTTATCAATCTATTACTAAGTAGTAACGGAAACAATTTATTACTATCAGTAATGGATTACCAACAATTTCGTAACAAATATGGTTGGGGAAAATTACGAGAACGTACTTTATATAAATTATAGGGCAACATGTCGTGCCCACACATAATTTTTATAACTTATAGTGTTTATGTCATTTGATAAATTAACAATAAATAAATAACTCGATAAAATTTTTGCCATCCAATTAAAATAGAATTACAAATATTATGACTTACAAAAAGCATTAATTCAAGAATGTGACCACACCTTTAATTCACTTTCATTCCAAAGTTTGGGTAAAGAAACATATTTATTGTGTAGTTTAATTACAGAGACTTTAACTCTGTAGGCATCAAGACTACATTTCAGTTAAGTAATTAACTAGGAAGCGAGTGTAGATACTATAATTTTATTTGATGTTAAGACTACTTAGAAAGCCGAGACATTTTATGGAATTACTTCTTTGTTGGACTACTTGTACAAAAATATAAAGTTACTAAGATATTATTTCTTCTCATTTCCTTTCGATAAAGAACAATTAGCAAATATAAAGTAAAATTCAACTTTATTTAAAGTATCTAAATCCATAACTTCATTAATATCGTATTAGAAAGAAAATACATGAAGATAAAATTCTTCTTTTTACAAATATAATTATACTAAAAGATTTTACTTTAGAATATCCCAATATTCACACTTATTATATCATCATAATGATTATTTTTCACAACCCCAAGGTCCGTTTCCCAGTGACGTACAAGTAATTGCCATCCTCTGGAGATACCATCCAAAAGCTTGAGTTATCTTTGTAAACTTTTCTTTACAACACCTAACATTGGTAAAATGGAAGGGGTGAACCAAAGATCTAGTGAGCAATATTTATATATGCAACATGATTTTTGAAAATATAATATAGTTTGAAAAACATCTTTTTCTTTTGTAAAACATGACATGAATTTTGGGCCCTGATTACACATGTTGATCTTACTCTGAGTGCTAATCATAATCATAACATGAATAACATGAATCAGATATACATAAACTTGTAACATGCTCATGCACTTGTAAGCATGATCATGAGCATAAACTTGTACATACCGTACATGACACTCCCACTATAAAAGTGACATGTGAATCCGATTTAAGCATAGCTTGACTTGTAGAGGTAAGATACAACTAGTGCAATCCATGAAAAGTTTTTCATGCTCGTGATATACTTGTAATGACAACATCTTAAATATGACATGACTTCTAATGTTATAACACTTTCTGTACTTGTTATGAACTAGTAATAATATCATCTTATGCATGTCATATATAACATCTCATATCAAAGCATTATACTCATTTCACTTTATAAATTTTGCATAAAAGCGCACAATTCATAATTAAAAAGACATAATAATGCTTCAAACCACATAAAAGAACATATAAGAAAGTGCAAACATTAATAATATAACACATAAAAGAGATAATCTTTTAAAACACAGATCGGAAGAGCGTCATAAAGGGGTGTAAACATCACTCACAGTTACTGCTTGGTCGCCCTTTACGACCTACAATCAAAAGCATATTCATCTTCAACAAACTTGCATTCTGCTTCGTCAGGTATCAAGACTTGGATTAATCAGGTGTTGAGACTTAATCCGGTTTTAGTTTTTCCACTTGCGGGTTTTAAGCATATTTTAGTTTATTTCATCACTAAACTCTAGTTTCTCTTTTCTTTAGGATAAGTCCTTATAATACTTCAATGAATATGATAATTTCTTGAATTCTAACCTCAATTGGAGTGGCCTCAAAGTAATTCTTTCATTTTCTCAATATAATTTTCTTCTTATTTTTCCCTACTACTCCTCCTTGTATTTTATTCTTGTATAGTATGTGTGTTAGCATATCTATACTTAGGTGATGAAAATATTAAGAAAAGTGAAGAGAGTTTGAGAGACAGAGAGAAAGAGCTTGTGATCAAGAGAGGTAGAAGATAGATTGGAGAGGTGCACTTATAATGAGAATTTCCTCTCTATTTATAGGAAATATCTCCAATGCCATGCTGCCAAGTGTTATTCTTAGGTTGGTCATTGTTAATACATCTTTGCCCATAGAATTTCATTTCGAAACCATGTGCTCAAAACCACATGTGCTTATACTTAATTAATTTGAAATCTCATTTGAAGTCCATTTAACTAAATTGAATTCTTACTTGAGGTCCACAATTATGTATAAATGCATTTCTTAAGGCTCTTTTTTACAATTTATTTGAGTTGTGAAATGACTTTTCTTTAACATACTTAATACATCATTACGAAGCTTTTAATACCCATTTTCATGTAGACTAATAAAACTGAAATCCAACTCTTATGGGAAAAGTTATTAATAATCAAAGTAGGAGTCTCTAACATAGTTTCCGGATTTCGTCATTCCCGGAAGCCATATTCATAAATTATTTTATGATGATCTATTAATTAAAATGACAATTGGTTAGATCCTTCTTAAAGTAGACTTGTAGGGCTCTAAATTTGGTTTAGTATTCATCCTTGAATTCTCATGAGGTCTCATTGAAATTCAATCTAGAAAAACGCCACTCAACTTATCTTATATATTGGTAAGGTCTCAAGTACTGCGGATCTCGAAGTGCCAAGACCTGATTTCCAAATTATACTTTTCATTAAGAAAAGCAGCCAACTGTCAACACCTAAAAATTAAGATGCGGAGACCTGAACCATCTTATCAAGATTTTCACTTTTATTAATTTTTTCCTCCACTTTGTTCATTCTATAATTAATACTCATTTATTACAACATGTTACATCATGAGTTTGGCTGGGTCATTACACAACATATTAATAAAGATATATACTGCCTAGTGGTTAAGACTTTACTCGCTAACTACAAAACTCGAGTTTGAATCCTCATAGGAGCAATAGGGAGAATTATTTTCTTTCAAAATTCTATTTCACGATTAGTAACGGAGTTAGCAACAAAAGTTTGTTGCTAATTAGTAACGCTTTTATCCTTTGATAATTTAGTAACGGTCTAACATGTTGCTAATTAGGCCAAGTTTAGCAACGCAAGTAGGACGGTTGCAATTTAGTAACGACTTTATCTGTTACTAATTTGGTAACATAAAACTAAATCTGTGGCTAAATTAGCCACCATAGAATTAGAAAGGGATTTAGCATTAGAACGTTTCCGATACTAACAGTCAATTAGCCACAGATTGACCCGTTTAGCAATGGAAATTTCAGTTACCAATCGTACATTTTCTTGTAGTGGGTGGGGTGAGAGGTTACGGTGGTCGCGGTGGTGACTCGGTAGTGTTGTATTGTGTAGTGTGATGGCTCGTGTGGTGATCGCGGTGGTTGTGTTGTTGTGACTCAATTGTTTCGACGAGTTGTTTTTGTTATGACTCGGTGTTTTGGAGTTGTGTTTGATTTTGACTTGGTGTTTTGGTGAATTGTTTTTGTTGTAATTCGGTGTTTTGACAAATTGTTTTTATTATAACTTAGTGTTTTGGCGAGTTGTTTTTGTTGTGACTCGGTGTTTTAGAGTTGTGTTTGATTTGACTTGATATTTCAGCGAGTTGTTTTTGTTATGGCTCGGTATTTTAGAGTTGTGTTTGATTTGACTCAATCTTTTGGCGAGTTATTTTTATTGTGACTCGGTATTTTGGAGTTGTGTTTAATTTTGAGTGTTTTTGTTGTGACTCGGTGTTTTGGAGAGTTGTTTTTATTGCGACTCGGTGTTTTGATGAGTTGTTTTAGTGCGACTCGGTGTTTTGGCGAGTTATTTTAGTGTGAGTCGATATTTTGATGAATTGTGATTGGTGTGTATAAAAACAGTTGAAACACCTGTTTTTTTTTAAAAAAACCATAATGTACTTTAATTTTAAAAAGGTGTGTAAAAAACTTTATATTTTTCAACTTATCCCTTAAGTTTGTCTAGACAAATTACATTCCCCGCCTCATCTCACAAAGGGTAAGGAGGGAGCTATTGCCAAATGATTGAATAGAAAGCTCCTTTCCTTAAAAAAAAAAAAAAAAAAGATTTGATTAGAATGATTATGAGCTAAATTTGGAGAGTTTGAGTTGATTAAAAAAAATCTTAATTGGTTTTGATGGATTAGACCTAGCCCATAGGATTATTTCAATCTAAAGTATAAAATTCTTTGTCAAAATTATTTGTTAAAATGATAGGTAAGCAGAACTATTCCATATACATGTATATACATTAATTAACAATCTAAAGTATAAAATTCTTTGTCAACATTATTTGTTAAAATGATAGGTAAGCAGAACTATTCCATATACATGTATATACATTAATTAACAAGTGTTCATTCTGATATGAATTCAAATGAAGAATAAGTTTGCTTTTGTCCAAAAAAAAAAAAAACAAAAACAAAAAACAAGTGTTCTTTCTCAAAAAAAGAAAAAAAAAAGGAAAAAAGTGTTGTTATTCATCTTAAAATGATAATTAATTCTTGACGATATCTTCAAACTCACGTAAACCAACATGTATCTTACTAATTCAGTAAAAAGTGGGAAAAAGGCTGGAATGAGCACTTTCAACTTCGACTTCCGTGAGTTAATTCATTCCTTAATATCAATTTAGTAACTGCAATACTTAACATCATTGTTATATTTTATGCATATATATGATTCGTTTGGCAACCCATTATAATTAACGCCAATTCGCGAATCACCATCTACAAGTTGGATTATAATTTAAACAATTCGGAGCATGATGTTAACAGTAATTTGTAATTAGTTGCCATGTGATGAATGACGATGACATTGTGGATAAGAATTGAATTAGTCAAGATGCAAAAGAGTAAAGGAGAGGAAATAAGTTGTTTAAGAAGTCAAGCTTTATGATCCATATCCAAAACCAAACTGGCCTTCGCTTTCAAGTCCCCACCGCATCGACGGCCGCCGGGAAAAGCCGCAAAACACGCGCGCTTCCATCGCGATAGGTCCTCATCACGTGACTACTACATTGCCTCGTGGCGGCTTGTTGTCAACTCCATTCTATTTAAAAGCTATGATTTTTGTTTATGACATTTCAAACCTAAAATTGTTAACATCAAATCTCACTTTTCTTTACCATGTGTCCCAATTTTCAAAATTATTATTATTATATATATATATATATATATATATCAATCTTAATTTAAGTCAATTATAACTGATTGTCAAATAATCGGCGCTTGATTAATTATTTTTATTGTTTAATTTTTCTAAACCCTAATTCTAGGAATTGGTAGGCTTATAAACTCCGAGATCGAAGGAGGAGGACACCTCAAGTTTCCCATCACTTGCATAATAATGGAGGTCTATATATGGCATTGTTGCAAAAAGAGTACATCTAATTGAGAGCGACCTACTCGTGACGCATGCATAGTTTTATTTCAAAGCGTGTAGAAAATGTCAACTAAAAGTGTTGATTAATTGTACGCTTAGGCATGCATTATGTGTGTCTTTATTTCTTTCTTCCCCCTAATAATGACCCAATTGAAATCAATTCCTAAGGAAAACCGGAACTGGAGTTGTAAATCTAACCAACTAGCCACTATATGACTATGAGATGACAAATAAAGACAAGGGTCACGAGATTTTTATAGAGAGAGAGAGAGAGAGAGAGAGAGAGTAAAGGAAGAATGAAGAGCAACTGCACAACCTGTGGGAGAAAAATATAGAAGTTGTAATACAAAATTGTACTAATAGAAATTCATTATGAGTAGATATATATATATATATATATTTAATATCTTAAGCTTTTTAATTTTCATTTTTTTGCATATCCAGTATATATTATTTTAATCATTTAATGATTTTAGATTTGTTTGAATTAAAAAATAGTAAAAGAAAAAAACTGTGAAATACTTTTTAATGCCTATGCGAAGTTTGCAAAGCTTGAAGTTTGAGATCAATGCTTTTTCACATTTTACGCAATTTAAAACACTAGTCTAGCCCTAAAAAAAACTACTTCTCTAGGGTTAAAAAATAGAGGGTCTTGTACACGCCAAACACTACTAAAAAATTACCTTTCAGCGACAGAAAATTCCGTCGCTAAAGCCTCAAAATCTGTCTCTAAAGGTCGGCACCGACGGAAAACTGGCCGTCGGAAACGCCGTCGGTGAAGGTTGCGTTGCTAATGGTTTCCGACGGAATTTTTGTGTCCATCGGCAATTTCCGACGGCCTTATTCCGTCGAAAGTTTCCGACGTAATGGCCGTAAGAAATTTCCCGTTTTAAAAATATTTAACGGACCCACGCCCCAGCCCGCCCGCCAACCCACTTATCGAGTCAGCTGCGCCCGACTCGCCCCGACCCATCGACCCGTGAGGAATTAATTATTGCAATTGCAAGGATAGAGTTTTGAACCCATGACCTAGTGGTTGGGGAGTGAAGTCTTAACCACCAGGCTAGCTCGTGTGTTTGTTAATATTTCGGTTCGAATTATATATAAACTATGTTCAAGTGATTTTACCAATTTAAAAATAAAGTATTTTCTTTATGAAATTTTGAACTTTTATTTAATTTCATTTTTATTTATATTTAAATATATGTTATACTCTAAATTTTATTTGTGAGTGTCAATTAATTTAATGTTTTTTACACTAATTTTCTAAATTGTAATATTAATTGTTTTTGTAAAAAACTAAAAAATTTAAAAACGCTCCATACCAAATTTTTTTCGATTCAAAATTGTGATTTATGTGATTTTTTTAAAATAATAATAATTAATAAAAAAATTTATTTACAACTATTGTTTTAAACCTTAACTACTAAATAACCGAATAAAAACATCAATTACTAAAGTATTTGTTTTACATTATATTTTACTGGATAAACCACATATTATACCATTAAAAAAATTTATTTCATATTATATTTTTTTGCAAATGGATTGTTGAACATTATTTGAGTGCATGTAACCAACTTATATAAAGACTATAAATACAACTGTTATTATGCACTTTTAATTAAAAACTCAAAACTATAAATCATTTTCTATTATATATCTAAGAGTTATTGATTGTTAGTAACACTTCTAATTGTTTATAATATTTTCATTTTTTTATATTCATTGTTTGATATATCTAATATATTTTTTACTATAATATTGTGCACATTAAAACTTTTGATTGATAAAAGGGGGCATGAAATAGGGCAAGAATATTAAAAAATGGCAAAATATATTGACACTGCACTTTTCTATAAATACTCCATATTTTATTTACAAAAATGATACATAAACTTTATTTGTTTTTCATTTGCATTCTTGCATGATTTATCACATCTTTTTTAGTAACATTTTTATCAAATAATATTTCTGGCCTCAAATAATGAATTTTTCCCTTAAACATATCTAGTATTTAATATAACTTTTATTATATATTTAAATATATGTTATACTCTAAATCTTATTTATTTGTGTCAATTAATGTAATGCTTTTTACACTAGTTTTCTATACTGTAATATTATTTTACATATTATATTTTTTTTATAAATGAATTGTCAAACATTACTTGTCCATATTTAATGTTTACGACTATTCTATGTTAATGATGTCTTTTGTGAGATTGTTCGTGTCCGTTGTTGGTTTTCTTTTCTTTTTTTTTTTAACTTTTTCGTACTTGTATATTTTTTTCTTAACTTTAGCTGTAATTTTAATTATGGAGTCAAAATATAAATCATTTTCTACTTTTGTATTTAAAAGTTATTGACGATTAATATCATTTTTAATTATTCATAACATTTTTAATTTTAGAATAAATTTTATTTTCTATTATATAGGTTAACATATCTAGTATATTTTTGACAACAACATTATGCATATTAAAACATTTATTTGATAAAAGGGCATATGCGATAGTGGAGGGATAATTAAAGAAATATCTAACATTTTTTTTAAATTGAACAATATTTTACAAAGTATAATTAAAAGCATAAATTTAGTCACAAAATCCATTTCCGACGGCTTGGGGATGCCGTCGGAAATTTCCAACGAAACTGTTTCCGACGGCATATGTTTGCTGTCGGAAATTTCCGACTGAACAGTAATATTCGTCGGAAATTTCCGACGGATTTTTGCCCGTCTCAAAGTTTCGACGGTTCCGTTAAAAGTTTGCGTCGGACTTGCATCCGTCGCAAAATTTCCATCGCTAATGGAGTATTTTTTAGTAGTAAAAGCTCACATATATAGATTCATAGTTAGATTATATTAGATTAGAATAGACAGGCAGTAAAGGATCTGAAAGATGGTTTCCACCAAAGCTCTATTAGATGGTGGTTTGCATGAGATCAATACAAATCTTCAATCTCGCGTGCTAGCTTTATCCTAAACGTTGTATCTATTAGCAAATTAATTCTATTGCAAAACAAAAAGAAAAATTCTATGAATAAATGAGTGGACAAAAAATGTGACAAAATGGAGATGTGGCCCCATGTGATAACAATTGATGAAAAGATGATGTGATGTGTTGAAAAACAGGATGATGGCATGTGTCAGTTTGTTTAAGTTTTTGTATCTTATTTTGTTCAAGTAGCACAACTCAAACAAAAATCAATCGTGATTTGAATAAGTGTTACGATAGTAAGATATTCACGCTTCAGGTCGAGAGGTCATAAAATCAAATCATATCTACCCATCATCTCTCTCCCCTCGTAATTAAAAAAAAAAAAGAAAAACAAAATCCAATCATAACACTCCAATTCTTATTGCCCAAAAAAAAAAAAAATTGAAAACTCAAAAGTTATATAGTTTATAGAATTATTACATATACTTAACTAATTTCTCATATTTATGTCCACTCACTCTATTTTTATTAAAAATATATACAGAAAGTTAATAGGGTATTACTACTTTGAAATTTCCCTTCTTAATATTGTGTGCTCACAAATTACCCCTAGCCCCGATCTCCCACTAAGTGTCTAGTGGGTGATCATTTTTATCTAAACCCCATGCTTTTGTTTGTAAAATTAAGGTATCAGAATGCCACATTCGATTAAGGTCAAGGACTCCAAGTGGAAATTATGTCTGAATTTTGACAAAACAACCTTAGCCAAGACACAGATGAGATATCCCCAACCCGCCATTGCTTTATTCGCAAGTTTCCCTTTCACCGCTTACTGTATCCATAGATAAGGCAAGTGGATTATTTTAACCATGGTTGACTGGCCCATTTAACCACGGTTAAAATTCAGTTTATATTTGGCAGCCACCCAGCACTATCCATTCATGGTAGAAGAATTAATACATGACAGTAATAATTCCCGGAGAAGAAGAAGAACCAGAAAAAAATGATGATGTTCGGAGACCCACCTCGATCAAATCTAACCATTCAAATCCCTCCATCATGGCCGGATTCCCATTTCGCCGACGATCCAACGACCACCATTCACTCGCCGATTAACACTTTTGCAGCACTGAATGGTTATTCACAGTCGAACAGAGATGGAGTTGTCGGGGCAGAAGATGGGTTTGAGGAATTTGATTTTCCGGTGGACGCATTTTCGAGCAATGAATTTCGGATGTTTGAGTTTAAGGTGAAGAAGTGCGTCCGTTCTAGGTCTCATGACTGGACGGATTGCCCGTTCGCGCATCCCGGAGAGAAGGCTCGCCGGAGGGATCCGATGAAGTATAAGTATTCTGGCGCTGGCTGTCCTGAGTTCAGGAAGGGTGGGTGTAGAAAGGGTGATGCGTGTGAGTACGCACACGGCGTATTCGAGAGCTGGCTCCACCCGTCTCGCTATCGTACGCGGCCATGCAAGGACGGGACCCACTGCCTGCGGCGAGTCTGTTTCTTTGCTCACACGCCGGAACAGCTCCGAGTTACGAGTCCAAACAGTTCACCAGGTCGACAAGGTGAGGAACTGTTGTCTAGGAATGTTTATGGGCACTCTCCAACGACGTCATCACCGGCGACCGGGTCGCCGCCGGTTTCGCCGACTGGTTTGGATGGACTCACCGAGTCGATGTGGAACCTGCGGATTAATAATAAGGTGAAGCTGGGGCTCAGCATTAGCCCGCCAACTTGGGGCGTTCAAATGGGATCGAATTTCCGGTCACCTAGGAGCCCGTTATCGGTCCGACCCGGGTTCTCTCCTGTTTGGACCCGGTGTGGGTCCGGATTTAGTGCGTTGGAGACGAAGGAAGAAGAGGAAGAGAAAATGGTGTGTTTGGAATCCGGAAGGGAATTGCGTGAGAAAATCTACGCAAAACTTGGTAGAGAAAACTCGCTAAATCGAATCACTCCGAATACTACTGATCTGGAGTGGGTTTCGGAACTCGTGAAGTGAATTAAATTAATTTCGACCGTGAATACTGTCTTTTGATGATTTACTTGGTTATATATCAATATGAAGAGGATTGCTAATGTACGTACATATGCATGGTCATGAATTGGTGAATAATTTCTGAATTTTTACTTTCCATTTCTAAGATTTGAAGCTAGCTTGTGTTTTTCACCTGTAAAGTACTTACACTTCTATTGGTCAAGAAATGGAGTATTTAAAATCTGGTTAATTTCAAGAGCATGAAGATGTCTTCATAGTATCAGGCTCTGGATTAGGGGTCCAGAAAACTTCAGTAAAGAAAGCTCATTAAGAGCTTGTTTGATTCTCATTATTCTTTCAAATTATAATTTTACATATGATTGATTTGGCATTTGATTTGATAATTGCTCAACTACAATCACATATTTCAAACATTTTTATATTTTCAATACACATTCTACCACTTCCTTCATTATAATTTCCCTAAATTTGGACAAATCATGAGCATCAAACAAACTCTAAATGGAATCAACTTGGTTGCTCTAAATACTGATCATTTCAAGTAGGTTTCAGAATTTGTGAAGTGAATAAGATGTTGATTTTTGGACTTTAAGCATTAAGGTTAGAGGCCTTTTGAACGCTTGATGCACTTCCATTTATGTGGTTACTGATAAAGAATATATTTTCACCTATAAATTAATTGTGTTTCGAAAATTCTCACCCTTCTATTCGTGAAATCAAATTCGTGTTAAAAAGGTAACATAGGTAATTACCGTGAAACTACCTTTTTTGTTAACTGCTAAATATTTTTATGGAACCAAACTTTTTGATTTTTATTATAATCACACAATATCCTATTTGCACTAGCTAATTAAACATATCCAAACTCTATCTTTATTATTATATTTGTATTTGTATTTGTATTTGTATTTGTATATTAACAACTTTTTTATTTTCCTTGCAGTTTTATCACAACTTCCTATTAATTAAACAATTATTCCCTTAATAACTTTTATTATTACAAAAATTTTAATCTACTTTAATTAAATCAATGAGCATAATGTACTGCTCTTTGATTTCCTTAATAATTTTTTTACTCATTCTAGAATGTTTAGGACTCTTTTAGAATGAAATTTTATGTAGAAAATGTTATAAAAAATAATATGTAATAATTAATTATACGAGTTTGTTACATACCCCATTTAATTTTTTTAGTTTACATAAGTGATTGTTTAAATTAGAATGAAAATGAAACGCTCTTTTCATCAAATCACAAACAATTACTATGGATCCAAATATGAGAAATGCTATCTGTAGGGAAATTTTCACAAATGATGATTTTGTTTTTTACTAACAGTACCACAACATTAGTGGTATTAAGTACACAACAATTAAAGTCCATTTTTCTTCTTCTTCTTCGGCCATGAGAGCATGGGAGGCATACGAAATACATATATACGTACAATGATATTTGCCATTAATCAATTAGTTCTTGTTTGATTCAAATCTTCAAGCCACCAATATATATATATATAACAATGTCAATATTAAACTCAAGTTCTCTTTTATGTGAATGAATTGATTTATTTTTAGGGTTTTATCAATGAGATAGGGTTTAATTTGTATCTGAGGTGGGCCTGTATTTTTCCTTTTTTTTTATTGTTTGGTGTATGTAAATAATTGAACATATAATGAATATTGGTTATTTATGTCATTTTATTTGTAACCACATTTGTCACTTTTTAATAAATGCACCAAATTTTAAATGCAATGGCGATCCTTAATTTTTATTCTTTTTTACATTTATGTCTAACTTTTTCATTTTACATTATTTTTGTTCTAAATTTATACTAATTTACATAATTTGACTTTAAAGACGGTCAAAATTTTTTTAGAAGTGATGAAAAGACTTATTTAAACCTCATATTTTTAAGTATAAGTAAGAATAAAAGCAATTACAAAATCTTAAGAAAATATTTTTTCCCCGTGCTAATAGAATATTAAGATATAGAAAATGATTTATTATAGAAAAGATACATTATTTTAATTTAATTTACAGCTAAAGAAAGAATGCAACAAAAAAATTAGAGATCGTAACTGTTGAAATGAGCTAAAAAGGGGGCATTAATTGCAATTAAAATATGGTGCCATTAATAGAAAATATAGTATAAAATAGCCAGAGTGATTTTACCATTTTACCTATACATATTATGTGATTGAAGAAAAATAATTTAGATATCAGATGATGAATTTACATGTTTTGTAAAATATTTTTTTTCTTTTGACGGAAACACAATGCGTATACACACGGTCTCAAAGGCATCATGCGCCATCTACTAAAATCATAGTAAGAGATTTTGTGAAAGCAAAAGATTTGTTTGTTTAGTGATATGGATAAAAACGTAATGTCTTAGTCTCATCCTCTCTTCAATTAATAAATAATTAACTAATGCTGTTAATTCTAAACTATATAGACAACTTTTGAGGGGTAATTATCAATGATCCAATTGTTCAATAACCTATAGAATTAATCTATTTGAACGCACATGTCAACAAAAACTATAACAAAAAGATGTTTAAATTACCTTTTGAAACGACTTTAGATCCACTTGAATTGTGTATGATTAATAATTTAACTTAAATCTCTTTTATCATAATTTTTGTCTACTTATATATTCAAATAGCGTGACTTCTAGCTATATACTAGGGGCGGATAAAGCATATATATAGTAAGATAGAGTAAGATTGATCAGATCGGTTGATTTGACCTAAAGTGAGCAAGAATGAAAATAGTTGAGGAAAATATTCAAAAAGAAGAAAGAATTTCTTAAAAAGGATTGGATGGGTGGTCATGCATCAAACCACTCACTTAGAGCTTGTTTGATTCTCATTATTTGTCTAAATGTCAAGAAATTATAATAAGGAGAGAGGTAGAATGTGTATTAGAAAAGTAAAAAAGTTTAAGGGTCCGTTTGGCACCCATTATAACAAGAAGTATTATAAACAAGTTTTGTTTTCTCCTGGCAAAGGCTACGTCTCCAGCCTTTTTTGTCAGATAAAAGGAGTTGGCCATTGACTTGACGTGTCTTTTCATTCACATACAAGAAAGGTAGAAATCGATTTGGCCAATAAATTTGAAGAAGGAAGTCCAATTTTAAGGTAAAAGGCTGGACCCATTCTTAAAAACCAAAAAAAAAAAAAAATTTACAAACACGTCAATTCACAGGCTATTTTGAATGAATAATAATTATGCAATCATACCCGATTATAACACTTTATGTTATAAACGGTCCCAAACGGGCCCTAAAATATGTGATTGTAATTGAATAATTGTCAAATTAAATATCAAATCAGTGATAGATAAAATTATAAATATGAATGATAACAGAGTAAAACAAGCTCTTATGCTAAATAATAGTTGAATTTTAATTAAAATTCGAACTTCGAACTGACTGATTGTCTTGTTGAATGGTTTAATTATTATGTGATGTGATCTTAGTAAATTGGAAGCCACCAATTCGCCAGTTTTCCCATCCAACCGTCTATGGCGGGCCCTGGTTTGACAAATCTGCTAAATAGGTTAATAAACATATAACTTTTCTGGAAAAAAAAAAAAGACATGAACTTCTTTCTTGTTAAGAAATCACCACTAGCTTTAAAAAAAAAATGATCTCCCGTCAGATGTATTAAAAAAATCACCACTAGTTTTTAGCTCTCGCTTTAAAAAAATGGTATTAAAACATCTTTAATTATTTCAATAATGATCTCCCGTCAGATGTATGATGAGATTACATACACGTAGTAGAAGATTATTGGGATAACTATGTGGGTCTTCACATACAGGAGGCACTGTGTTTAGAGCTCCCCAATAATCTCCCACTATGTGTGAGTATGGCAGGTGGCGAGAGATCATTTTTATAAGTTATTTATAAAATATTGTTTTTTATTTATAATAATAATGTAATGTAGCTCAAATGTAAAGATCAGTTTGGTGTCACCGATTATTCCATGGTCCCAACAAATAAAATCCGCGTTCTCAACAAATAAAATCCGTGTCCTCCCTCAGTTTCATAGCATTCCCTTTGTCACTTTTGTTAGTTTTTTATATACAAGTGGTTGAACTAGCTCAGTTTCAAAGCATTCCCTTCGTCACTTTTGTTAGTTTTTTAAGACAAGTGGTTGAACTAGCTAACGCGAATGAATGTCGAAACAAATGGTACCAAGTGATTTATTTGTTGCCGCATAGTTGAGCCAAAGTGAAAAAGAAAATATAATATCAAAATGTTGTAAGATGATATATTTTTTAAATGTAAAGTTTCATGGTGGAGCTTCGAATTTAGAATCAATCTGTCAATATATACAAATAAAAAATGAAGCTGATGTTTCCTAACTTTTGCTCCTTTAACAATCGGGTTTTAACTTTTGATTTGATATCTACCACTTTGAATCATTAACTTCTAAAACATACATCCCAAACTTCTCTAAGAAAGGTTGACGTTCAAAATAAAGGGAAAAAAGGGTTGAAATTAACCCTAATTTGTCTAAGAAAGTAGATTGATCCCAAACATTTAAATTTTTTTCACAATCAAGTCCTTGTCCTTTGAATTTAGTTTGGTATCAAGTCCCTAGCCTTAATTTCTAGCAATACCAGATCCCTAACTTTTATGCATTAAAAATGAAAGTCCTTTTTATTAAGAAATCATTACTTTTGGGTTTTAACTTTTGATTTGATGTCTACCACTTTGAATCATTAACTTCTAAAACGTATGTCCCAAACTTGTCTAAGAAAGGTTGACGTTCAAACAACGGGGGGCGGGGGGGGGGGGAAGGAAGTTGAAATACCATTTTGCCCAAACTTAAGATTTTGTTTATCACAATTAAGTCCTTGTCCTTTGAATTTAGTTTGGTATAAAGTCCCTAACCTTAATTTCTAGCAATACCAGATCCCTAACTTGTAAGCTTTAGCAATGAAAGTCCTTTTTATTAAGCAATCATTACTTTGATCATTAAAAAGTCAAAATTTCAATAAAACAACCCTCGCTGACAGTGACACCACCACTACGGTCCTTCGGGACTTCTTCCACAAACACTTTGGTTCCCACAATTTCAATCAGCTCTTCACCTACAAAGCTGGCTTCAAACAATTATCAATAGTTGTTATTCCTAAGTTATTATTCGACCTACTATTTCACTTTTTCGTTTTCACCACCTGTTGCCCCATATTTACTTTATAAACACGTCCTCTCTCCACACCTTTCTTCCATCTTTCTCACGTCGCCTTACATCTTTAATTATGACATAAGTAGATGATGTGGAAGCAGACCCGACAACCCCAATCAATAATGGGCAGTTACATTATTTTTTATTAATTATTTTTAAGATTAGAGCCATTCACGGGTGCCATAAGAAACAAGTGGATAGTGCTAGAAATTTTGCACTCCCACAATTTCTACATCTATCATATCCCTCGACACCACAACTGTTCCACAATATTCATCATCTTAGCCCATGTTTGCATACTAATTTTCTCATGTTTACTCTTACTTTTTCAAATTTGAATTTAGTCAAACCAATCATATCCACGTATTTCATGAGACCCACTTATACTGTACAAATTTCCACCACTCAACTACTCTCTCTCTCTCTCATTTCACGTAAAAATTCATTTTCACAAGTTTGCAAACATTAATCTATCTCTATCACCTTTCATATTATGTTAATATAAGCCTCCTAACGTGTGTAATCTACAACTACGAGTCTCAAGTTTGTTCAGGGTACAAAAAGTCAAGTTTTCTTCATAGTGGAAACAAAATTCGACCATTTATGCATCATTTTCACAGCTTGGAGAGACTAGCGCACTCATGTAGGAACTGACAAAAAAACTGGGTGAACCGAACTGACCGAAAAAACCAATTGAATCTAGTTAGTTCGGTTGGTCTTTAAAGGGAAGGAGAGAGAAAAAAAGGAAAAAGAAAACCGACCGGTTCAGAACAACCCGTCGGTTTTACCGGTCGACTTTTGGCCAAACTGAACCAATTCAGTTTCGGTTAGCCAGTTTTCAAAACCGACCAAGGTCGGTTTGATTTCGGTTCCAACCGGAACCGAACTAACTGACCGATTGCCCAGCCCTACACTCATGTGCATATTTGACAGAAATGACCACAAAGAAAAATAAATTTAAGCAATTTGCCTATTTGCAATTTATTATAATTCATTTCAGAGATAGAACCAATTCAGAATCTCCAATATATATGGTCACACTGTTAGACGCAGTGTGACCATACGAATGAAAAGCCGCTTTGAAAAAGTGGCTGACATCCATGCATTGAGAAGAACTCACCTCAAACTTCAAAACTATCTCCATTTCAGAAAAACTCAGGTAATTCAAGAGTACTATAATATGGTACTCCATGCTAACGAGGAACTCACACGTGGGTTTTTGGGCCGCATTTTTGGGACCCTAAAACCCATGTGTGGGTTGCTAATTGGTCCGGAGGGTAAGGGTACTCTTGAAGTACCAGATATTTTCTCCTCTATTTCTACCTCATATCTCAAAATGACTTCACCTCATTGGTAGAAGTGAGTCATCTGATGATGTGGCCTCTCCTCATCAAATGGAAACACCACACAGGAACTAGAAACAATTATATCAAGGACTTTCTTGCCATTTGCTGGTCCGGTTTTCAATTTTCCTGTCAGGACTACCAAATCCTCAAAAGACCAATACAAATATTTGAGAGGTCTAGATTGCTACGAAATATCAATTAAGTAAAGGGAACTCCACCCCTTTATCTCACTGGGTAATTCTCTGGTTCTAAAATAACTCAAATATTGCCTGTCAAGGATTCATGAATACTTCCGGTAACCCCAAATAAGTTGGTAATTAACTTGCGTGCATGATTTAAAAAAAAAAAAAAATGAAAGCTAAAATCTTGCACAAGCTACAAATTATATATTAAAAAATGTTGCATAATTTTAGACAATTATCATGAATCAATGCAGTTTTGAAAGATTTGATTCATTTGTATTATAACCTGTAAGGCTGTACCACACTTTTTACCGCCAAACAATTAAATTGAATGGAAAATTATTTGTTGCTATCTACACAGGTACTAGAAATGGGCACACGAATTTTGTTTCACAGATAGGATGGTGGCAGCAGCTCACCGTATGATTTCCATCCAGCATGCGGCTTATCTTTATACAATTTCTCAAAAGTTTGATCTGACAGCTGCAAGGAAGATGCCAAACGAATTGTCACGTCAAGGATTTGTGGTTTCATTTGCATCCATCATAATCAAACATTTTGAAGCAACATTACAGGCGAACACAATCATCGATATTGCTCTCGTAGATCTTACAGTAATAAACAAGTAACAGAACACTCATGAATACTAATAACATGACCAAGCAAACAATGACCTTTGTTCAGGAAAACCGACCCCATCAGGTTGTTTTTATAGCTCAAAAAGTGTTCCAGAAACCATGCACCTTATTCTTTTTTTATTATTTGGGGTTGCATTTTAGAAAATAAGAAAAGAAAAGTTAAAAGATAAAAAGGGCTAAGGATCTTACGCTTGCTATTTATGAAGGCTATATTGTTAAGTGTTAACTTGTTATTACTGGTCGCCTGTGCTGAGTTGGTTTTTAAAAACATTGATAATTACAGATAGAGAAAACAACCTTGTTAAAGTGCCATCTCCGCCTGCAATGCAGCAAGCTCGTCTTCCTCACTTGTATTCTTGTGAGCAGCTGGGCGAACAGGTTGCTTTCCAGCAGGTACATGAACAGGAGCAGCAGGGGCAGTTGTAGCAGGTTGCAAAAGTTGGTCCTCCAACTCAGCTCCTTCCAGCTCTTCAAGTTCTGCCTCCAACTCATCCTGTGGAAGTAAAAGAATATCTTAGTATCAAAGTCCAAAGAAGTCACAATATGAAGGCATTTTCTTCCATTTCCTTTTTCTCCCTCCCAAACGAACAGAAGAATATCGGAACTAAAGAATGCATACTTCGTCAAAATCAGCTGCTGCACCAATTGGCGTTGACAATGCTTCTTGAATCTGTTTCATATTTTCGGTCTGTTCATTAATCTCATCCATTGTCATGTCAACATCATCAATATTGCTGAAATGTGAGACAAAGAATGTAAGGGAACATTAACCTGCTCATTTTGAAGGATCCTAAATCACGACAACAAAGAATAGAAATAAGCAACAATATACAATGGACCATATTCAAACTATCTGTCGCCATTACCCTCACTATCATTCCCCTCAGCAGCTATTCTGTAAATTGAAGTTCTTCTTGGCTCAATAACATGTTAATCTAGTGGCCAGTGGAACTAAAAATTAACATCTAACTTCTTTGCCCAGACACAACATTGCACATCATGGTGAAGCCTATTCTCTATCTTAACTGACTACAGGACTTATAATTAGTAAACAATGCAAGGCTGTTCAAGAGGTATCAGTTCCGATGCTGCAGGTCAACTTAAATTCCTTATTTATAGAGAAAGGTTTGACGGAGTTGTAATGCAACTTACGTAGCCTTCTGCATGGCTTTCATAGCAGCTGCTCCAGTTCTCAAAGCGTCAACAGTTTCTGTAGTAGCTTTTGCACCTTCCAGCATTATCATCTAAAATAATCGTATAAAATAGAATGTTAAGAATTTCACACTTAATGAATAACAGATAAACTGAAAATCTATTTTGTTCAATAACTGATCATGAGCACCTGATCGTGGATGCGCAACTGGAAATTTGCAAGCTGTTCAACTTGCTGTTCGTAAAGCCTCTTTCTCTTCAAACATTGTATTGCAGCTGTTCACAACATTAGATGGTTTGCCATGAAAATAGCAACAAGGAAAATAGATTCAAGACATGCACCAAACTTCACTAATTTCGTTTTCTAAAAATCAGTTGACTTTTCTTTTAAAGTATAAAACAGCAGAACATAAATTGCTATCCCCACCTACTAATGCCTTCCCCTTTGCTCACCTTTAAGGGACCACGAGCGGGCAGATCACAGCATATGAGTTTATGAAGAACAGATTAATTTGCTGACAAAGTGATAAATGGATGTCTTACAGTTTCAAAACAAAAGGGAAATTTTTGGGCTATGTTTCAGGTTATGAAACAGTCTAAAATGGTTGACACAATAGGTTCTGAGGAAAACATTGATTTTGGACTAGGGAAATGTGTAAAATCATGAATTCAATCTCACAGGAAGTTCTTGATTTCTCTTGGAAAATAGAAATAAAAGAAAAGAAGTTGGAAAAAAAAATTAAAAAACATAAAAAGAAGAAAAAGATGCAGATATAGAAACCCTCAAGCATTTCACAGGATGGTAAGTGGACTTCTCATAAGCTACAGTTCATACCTCTTTTGTTTTTAGCTCTTGTAAATTCCTTGGCCCTCTCTACTTCTGCGGCAGCCTTCTTCAACAAAACTTTCTCTTTTTTCTCTAGCATCCCAAGAGTCTGCATGTCATGACCAAGCAAACATGAAGTGAGTCACGGCCAATAAAGTAGAGATGACAGAATTCAATGACCATAAAAGTAATGAACAAATGTAAACCGGGGAAAAAATACCTTAAATCAACAAAAAGACCTCAGAACATAAACTTAAAAAGGATGTGCAGATTAAAATAGCCTTTTTACTGTGACTACCATTTAGAACCATTACTTTCACCATAATGATTGAAATGAGAGTGATAGAATAAATAGGTTACATATTGCAAATCCCCAAGACTAACCATAACAAGAGAGATGGTCTGTTAATTATTTCTCATTGTGTACCAAGCCTTCCTGTACTTCGGAATTTTGAAAATAATATAGTAGTTTTCCTTTTAACCTATACTTTTCCTAGGATATTATGAATATATAATTTACATTGATCACTATATTCAATTCTTAACTGCTGAGATAAATGTCAAATTTAGATACAAGGGCATCCTGAACTAAGCTAGTGTATCTTTCATAAGGACCCTGAACCTGGAGAAAATAGAAGTGCTTTACCTTAAACCAAAGAGTCCTTCGTAAAAATATTTAATTTTTATTTAATTAATATCTATCTCACAAGTCTCGTCAAAACAATGCATCCATAATTATATGACCATCCATTGGCAGTAAGAACAGCCAGTTCCATAAAGCATACCAACAGTTCAACTCATATATAGGCAGCAGATTTTTTATCCCTCGAAATTAGAAAGGAAAAAAGTGCAAATTACTATTTCCAAGCATGCTTAACTTGTAGTTTGGCAGGAAATGCGCTAGGTGTAATGACCCTGGCCCGGGTTTGGCCTTCGTGCCCTGACAGCATGACTACGCAGGCCTTTCCGGACCGTTAGCTGCTAACTTACCATCCCCTAGAGGTTGCGCTCCAAAGAGGATTCAAACTCTAGAAGCATGGATGCACCGCCGGGGCACAAAAGCCAAATCCCTGGGGGTGGGAGGCATGGCAGGGGCCGGGTCACTATACTAGGCCTTTTATGACCGCCTCCAAAAGGAAAAAGATGACGGCCATAAAATTTGACTTAGTCCTGTAAACTTGACTCAGTCATAAATAATACTTTTGCGCTAAAATGCTGGAGATAATACAGGGAGAACAAAATGCTTTTAGTCAGCGCACAATTCCTATGGCAATCATTGTTCAAGTTCAATCTTATGAACATTACAATTTACGGCTCCCCGTGCACTGTATAATTCCTACAGGAAAGGAAACGAAAAAGAATGTTCAATGTAATCATCAAGCAGTCAAATCTCTCCACATGCCTGTGTATAATCATTCGCTCAAATTTTTGTGAAACCAAAACTAGCAAAGATTCTTCTATGTACTTTTTGTCCTTATTATCACTGAAACATAGTGCCCAAATGTCTTATTTGATGCATCCTGTACCACACATAATCAAAAGCTAGTTTTCTGCCAGACCATTGAACATTTGAACTATAGGATAGGTAAATACATCGCCTAAATTGCAGCACCTGCACCGACTTCCCAAGAGCAACAAAATAACTACGATAACGAAACCACTATATGTGGCATGCAACACATGGCTCGCAAGTTGGAGGGAGTGGGAAGTTTTTGAAAATTTTTGACCAAAATAGATGGTGAAAAACTAAAACCTATATATTAAAATCGATTGACTAACAAGTAACAATCAATTATTTCTACTAACATCTCACTTTCCCCACAGGCCACAACAATGTATCCATTATCCAAAAATGGTAATTACTGCTTCATAGTTACAATATAAACTTAAAATTAAAACAAAAAATCATTAATATTTCACTAATAATTCAAAGATCATACATAGTTACCTCATTTAACTTGTCCAACGTTGCCAAAGCATTATTCTCTTCCTTCGGTTTCCCAAAAATTCGCGTAAACATCGTTGATTTATTTCTTTACAAGAACAAGAATGTTCTAAATTAAAAAATTTAGACCTGCAAGAAGAATAAATCGACGATATCACTTGGTCCATTTAACCAATCTATATATGGGTGTGTGTGAACATAATCAAAGCAAGCACGCAGGCGGAAACACAATAACTGACCGATAATGCCAATAATCAATCGGCTTCTGTGATCAATGATTTCTGGGAGATTGAATTTTTAGGAATATATTTATTTTATATAAAAGAAAAATGAAAGTCACTCTTCGAAGACCCCTCCTGAACATGAATTTGAGGATGAGAAGAAAAGTTGAGGGTGACAGCTTGTGACTCAGCTTTATGTGACCGACGAATTAGAAACGGAGGTTAATTTTTCTATTTTTGGTTCAGGTTAATTTCACAAATGGTCCACAACCTTTACACTTTCTATCAGTTGAGTCTCCAATCTTTTATTTCAATGTCGTAGATCTCCCAATCTTTTATAAATTCATTTATAAGGCCCTTCATGACATTTTTACCTTTACTTTTTAAATAAAAACAAAAATAATTATAAAAAATTGTAAAAATTAATAAAAATAAAAAAGAAAATAAAATTTTACCTACGTACCCAACTACTACTCTAACATGACCGAAAATGATAAATACTTGTATAATTTTTCTTTTTTAAGAAAATCATTATTTTTTCTGTCTCATATAAGTCTGTGGTATAGTTATACCGCAATTTTCCCATCAAAACTGTATTTTGGAGGATATTTTAGACTTTTTAAATTCATTGCGGTAATTCTTGCAGTCATTTATATCTTTCTTGTTTCGATTTAAATTGATTTGATTATATTCATTTATTCAGATTTTGATTTTCCCTTTATATTCTTATATTTTCAAGACAAGATTATGATTGTGTGATAATCTGGCTTCATTTAAAATTACTGATCGATGGATGAGATTTAATTTTTAGATAGAAAAAAATACCCGAGATTGGAAGGGCTACCCGTTTTCCCGATTCTAATATATAGTTTTTGTCTTAATTTAATATCTTATGTCATCTTTTGTAATTCTTTTATTTCTTGTTACATACATGAAATAAAAATTGATAGATCCCGATTTTAAATATAGATAGGTTCTAAATATTTATATTTAATGAGTGACTTTATACATATACTCGATTATATTCAAAAACTAAAATTAGAATTGCGAAATATCAATTAAAAGTATTTGGATTCTGAAACGAAACCAAGTAAATGTGGGTGTTATTTATATAATAGTTTACTTTTTAAAATCATTTTTAATTGCTTTTGCGGTCTATTCGAGTTACATCTTAATAGTTTACTATTTTATTAGATAGATTTTTATCAGATAAATGTTCGAGATAATTTAGGTATTTTTGCAGGTTATCAATAATCTTATCATTTGTCAAATAGAATTATTTTATTTTCGATAAGTGCATTCATCAACTTATTATAACTACTCATTTTGAAAACTTTATTTAAAAAATTGGACAAATTTATACTAAGTGTTTATTAGGTTACTTATTTTGTAATCATTTAACAGTATTTTATTCTCATCATGTAGACTTTATTTACATATTTCAAAATATTCTAATATATTCACACAATAAATAAATAAAATAGTTTCTAATAAATAGTTTATAATTAACATTTTAAAGTTTATAAAATGTCTATTATCATATAATTACTAAGTAAAATAGAATACTTTATTTCCTGAGATCACGTAATTACATTTCATATCCAACTTAATATAACGAATATTAGTCCACAACAAGATAATAAAATATTGCGGTTGACAAGAGTCTATTATCGTACGTTATTTAATATTACGTATTAACCATTACATATAATTTACCTGGTTGTCTGCACAACGCAAAAGTGAAAATCTAGTTTCTAATAGTAGAAGGAGGAACAAGCAGCCAAAATTGTGGATCTTCTCTTTTATTACTGGAAATAACTATCAAAATTTATCATTTATGCTGAGATAGAATCTGGTTGGGTAAATTGGATATTTTTGCAATTTCCTCATATTTCTTTGGTTGACCAGCTTTTTTGAATTGGGGATTGTATTTGGAAATTAAAGGGATTCTATTTGGAATTCATTTTTAGTGTGAGGGTAATTTTGTCCAAAAAATGATAAAAAAAGACAATTATGGAAAGGACAATTATATTGTCACCACAAAAATTATTTACTAGACCACATTATATATGCACTACAAATTAAATACATTTTTTATAGATAGACCCCAATTAATTTACCACTTTAGTCATGACAAAAAGAAATGGAAAATGAAAAATTAAAGAAGACATAAAAAACTTCATTCCGATCTGTACACTACGACTCATTTCCCAAAAAACCACCACCATTTCAGCTCCATTGACCGTAAACTTGAAACACAACCACCTAAAAGATGGTCACTGCACAACAAAATCAAAATAGAAACATAAACCCGTAGGCCACGAGAGGTAGAAACGTGTGTTTGAAAAACGTATTGACTGCATCAAATAGGGTTTAGAGGTAGCAGCAGACGGAGGAAAAAAATATTGATGCTTGTAATAGTCAATTTAATAAATTAGAAACACTCATGTATTTAGATTTAGACCACGATTGTGTTTGCAAAATATATTTGGAAACCAAAAGCCATCGAATAATAATAAGTTGGTTTTGTCTTCTTGGTTTGGTTTGGTTTTCTCTGTCTCTGAGGATGAAAGTAGTTGAAGAAGGAAGAAGAGGGGCAGCGGAAGTTTGGCCATTGCATCCAAAGCTTCTTCCAATTTCATCATCTTTTTTTTTTTTTTTATCCCCGAAACTATATATAGAGTTCAAAATAGTAGTTTCACAAGAATTGAAGAGCAATTTTTTTGTCGAGAAAACTGTTGAATTGATTGTCGATTTAAAAAAGTGGTGTATATAAGAATTAA
This sequence comes from Nyctanthes arbor-tristis, assembly GCA_963692815.1. NCBI lineage: Eukaryota > Viridiplantae > Streptophyta > Magnoliopsida > Lamiales > Oleaceae > Nyctanthes > Nyctanthes arbor-tristis. Next base: position 40,010 of record CAVNYN010213060.1, read on the forward strand.
TATAAAGTCAGAAAGTAACTTGAAGTTAAAAGATTATTCAGGTAATTTTATTTAAGTCCATTTCTATAAATAAGAAAAGTATTTATGAGACAATTTGTGTAATGGTAATATAGTTACCTTATGAAAAACTTCAAAAATAGGTCTATGTTTGGTAATGTCATCTACAAAGTGGACATTTTTTTAGCAAATTCCTCATTATTGAATAGAATATTTGAATACTCTCCTTTGTGGGAAATTTATCTTTCACTTGAATTATACATAGGTTTTTTTTTGCCTGTTTAACGTCCAATCATAGGTTCTTCTCTTTCATTCCAATTGGGTTTAGAGTTTACACACCTCTAGGTTCTCTGGACGAAGTCTTGGGGCCTTGAGTTCCTAACTCAAAATGTATCGAGGATTCTTGTTTCTATATTCTGTTGGAATTTTGAAGCTCGAGTCTTAGGTTCTCAATTTTCACCATATTTTGGCTCTCTTAGATTCGTCCCCAATATTGTGTGGGTTTCGTTGGTGCTAACGGGGTTTGCATAAGAAAATTTTGCTTTTTCTTTGTTCTTGTTTGTGGGAAATTACTAAAGTAAATTTCTTTCTCTGTTGCATTGATTGCTGGTTTACAAAAGATATAGTTGTGGATAGTGAGGCAAAGCTTTGTTCTCAATCAAGCCGGTTGTTCAAATGGCCTTGCTGGGTCAAAACGCTATTGTTGCAAAAGAGAAGGTTTTCATGATGGTCAATGCGAGTGTTTCCGTCTTTTATTTTACTTATTTTACCTTTTTACTTACGTATATTGAATTAGTCAAACTAGTGAAGTTAGTGATTGTTATAATATGATAAGTTTAAATTTCATCTAATTAGTAAGTAGTGGATAACATGGAGTAAATATTGCTCCCTTATTTTAAGGTACATGTTTTGGCAATTATTTGTATAAATTGCCATGTATAAACATTGAATAAGAGTGTGGAATGAATTATATTGCAAAATGGTGTTTGTTCTTGGGAGTTTTTGTTGGTTTCTTCCGAAAAACCAATATTTGAGAGAGTCGAGTTTTATTGAATTAATCCATTATATTCTCTTATTTTGTTTTTGTTCTTGTATTTCGATAGGAACTGTTCGAGTTCGTATCAATCAGTATCAGAGCCAAACATAGCCCAATCACTTGAGCAACGAGTGTCACGTATGAAGAAAATGTAGTTCAAGTTATTGTTTCTTCTCAAAAAGAAATGAAAGAGATGATGTGCAAAATGAAAAACTGGGTCGACATGATTGATGTTGAGTTGCATTCATTTGTTGTGGAGCAACAATATGAGGAAACTGATTATTCTTTTGAGGAAAGAACTGCAGGTTTTCTCATACCGACATCTTTTACATATGAAGATCTAGATTACTCTTTTGAAGAAATGGGATTTTTGGAACTTATTTCCAGTAATTCAAAAGAATTTCGGCACACGAGTGAAATTTGCAGTTTTTTCCTAATAGCAAGTGTCGGGCAGTGCCAGAAGCTGATAACTCGAAAATCTTTCCAATTGATGAAAGAATGAGCATTGTTTTTTTTGAAATATTAGAAGTCAAGCAAATGTTTTCAAATATCAAATTTCAGTCTTCTTGTATGGCAAAGTCGTCATTGGTCGAGATAGCCCAATGTTTGGAGTATGGAACTAGAACAAAAGGCAACTTCCAAAAAATAATTCACATCTTCTCATATTTGGTCCTAAATTAGAAGTAGAGGAGAAGATAATTTATTCATACCCTTGAGGACATGGGTAGTTTCAAGGGGAAAGGAATGTTACAGTCTTTTATTTTATTTATTTTACTTTTTTAATTACGTATATTGAATTAGTAAAACTAGTGAAGCTAATGGTTGTTATGATAAGTTTAAATCTCATCTAATAAGTAGGTAGTGGATAACATGGATCAAATATTGCTTTCTTATTTTAAGATACATGTTTTGGAAATTATTTGTATAAATTGCCATGTATAAACATTGAATAAGAGTGTGGAATGAATTATATTGCAAAATGGTATTTGTTCTTGAGAGTTTTTGTTGGTTTCTTCTGAAAAACCAATATTTGGGATGGTCGGGTTTCCTAGAATTAATCCATTTTATTCTCTTATTTTGTTTTTGTTCTTTATTCGAGTTCGTATCAGCAAAGGGTTTTGACGTCAACACATTTGCTATTAGGCTTGTCCCACACCGTTGAATTACCCTCATCTGAAGATCAACGGCCTAAATACTTACATAAGCTCATAGTATGAGATCACGTCAAAATAATTTTCTCCGTGATTTAACATATCCAATAAATTAATACTTGCTATCATTAAAAGTATTTTTTAAGAGAGAGAAAGACTGCATGTTCCTATCATTGTTAGAAAAATCAGCAACATTTTGCATTGGTTTGGTTCGATGAGATGGCTTGAATATCGTACCTTGTAAAATTCACATGCACACAACCACCACCGGAGCCTGCCTTTCAACATTAGGCATGATTAAAATGGCTAATTGGCGCAAAAGGACCCTAACGTTTGAAGCTCCTGTGGGATTGGACCCTATCCTTTTTAATTTGGCAATTACAACCCTAACATATTACTGTTCATTCACAAAAGGACCTTGCCGTCCATTGCCGTTAACTTCTCAGTTATCAAATAAGCTAAGGAAGAAAAATAACAAAACAAACCAAAAAGAATTTACAATACAACTAATAAACTATCAGAATTGAAGCACATATTTATGAGCAGGGACAGAGAGACTAAGCGACCAGTGGGTGCATATATGCACCCACTGGATTTGCAAAAATTTTGTTGAATGTTTTTTTCTTTTTCTTTTTTAAATGCCAATGAATAGTTTCCTAATTCTTTAAATGGCAATGTAGAGTTTGATGTGTGTTTGCTGACGCGTTATGCACAAGAGAGTAATCATATTTATCAATTTTCTTGCATTAAATTTTAAATTATTTAATAAATGATTCTTGTTTAGTTAAATATGTTTTGAACCTGAGTCTTTTTATTCAAGTATTAACCTTTTACTTTAACAATGCACATAAGGTAATTTTCTTTTAAAAAAACATAAGTTCTTTAAAACATTGGTTGGCTACTGATTGTGTTAGTTTTTTATTAATATTTTATGAATTTTTTGACTTATATATAAAAAAGAAGTTGCTAAAACCCGAAGTATTTACTTTTTCGTTTGATATTGCATTACAAACTTTAAAGCCTCTTTTTTTTTTTATCTCTACTAATTATAGTTGATAATGATAATATTAATTTTCTCCTTGTCGTCTTTTTTTATAGTTTACATACTCTTCTTTTGAATGCTAACTTACATAAAACTTTTTTTTTATCAACTTATATAAAACTTTTAAACTATATAACTCTTACTATAAAGTGTCAATTTCGCTTCCACTCAATTACAAACCTGTCTCCATCCCTGTTTATGAGGCACCGTTTCTGTTGCAAGAGAGAACCAGCCTCAAAGAAACTTTACCCAGAAACTCTAACGAGATAAGAGCCAAAACCAAGCATAGAAAAGCATCTCAAAGTAAAAGAAAAGGAAAGAATAATCTGAAGCAAGACAGCAGCCAAACAAAATGCTCCAAACCTCCAAACAAAATGCTCTTTCACCCTATTATCATAAAGATATCTCCATAACCTGTAATTCAAATTTGTGCAATTCATATGCCAACAAATTCACAAAAACAAGACAAAATATGAATTCAAAATTGAAGATTTCATACATCTTTACACCATTCAAATCAAAGTTAAAAATATATTAAAACCAGAATCCATTGGAACATACATTAATCCATTTTGCAACTATACAAAAGTCATTGACAAACTAAGACATAGAATTCCCATCAACCAATAACATATATAACTACACTAAGTCATTTACATTTGACAAAAATATAAGACTGAGAATTCCAGCAACCAAATTACATACCCAAAAGAATGATAATATAAGAAAATCAGCAAAAGTATCCATTTAGATAATGGAAGATTATAAACCACAAAAGCAAGCAATTGTTTCTTCTGGGTATATATTTGACAAAAATAGTAGATCAATTGGCAAAAGTGCAACTATAAGATTATCCGGTTGTATTGCGAGGGGGTGGCTGTAAACCTTGGCATGTCCTTTTGTTGTGCCCAGATTGTCCACACCGCTTGCACTTAATTATGAGTCCTTGTCTACCAGAACGACCTGTAGAAGGTTGTCGTTGCTCATTTTCCTCCTTTCGTCGCGCTTTTTTCTTCCGATCTCGGGATGTTTTTTAGTTGTATATGGAGGTGCCAAAGGATGTATTCCTTTGTTGGGCCACAATTCTGATCCAATCATTGGGCCAATGCTGTACGAGTAAGTCCGCAGGTAAGTATCTTTTTTTATGTCTCATGTACATAATCCATCACATCATTGTCTGCTAAGTTTCGACAGGATAGGGAAGCAATAACATGTGGACATGGAATTCCTGTCAACTGCCAACGCCTACAAGGACATGTACGAGCTGTTAAATCAACTGCATTTGTTGCATCTGTACTATCTCTGACTTCAAACTTCATGTTCAAACAATATTGAGCACGAAGGTTTCTTGCAAACCTTGTGTTTTTTTCAATTATTTTCATTATTCTCGGGCCAACATCGTTTGTCCACCTTTCAGCCGCCTCTATTTTCATCACTATTCTTTTTACCAAATACATTCTAATTTGCTCAAGCATTGTGATGATTGGCTTCTCACGTGCCCCGAGCACCGCGCTGTTAAAAGATTCACACAAGTTGTTCAATAACATATCAGAACATCGAGATTCTCTGAGGTGGGATCTACTCCATTGTGTTGCAGGTTTATCAGCAAACCACCCATATGCTGGTGGATCTATTTCCAATATTTTATTCATCTCTTTCTCCCACTCTGAAATTGTAGTTGCCCTTGCTGCGCTCCATAGTGCATTTTTAAGTGCCAACCCTTTATGCTCTTTGCTAAAGTTGTTGTATAAATGACGAACACAATTCCTATGCTCAGCTTCTGAGAACAAAGTTGCAATAGCTTGTACTAATCTTTTTTGCTTGTCTGATATAAAAGTCCACTGGTAAGAGCTATGAATCCCAACATCAAATGCCACCAACTCCAGAAACCATTCCCAGTTTCCCTATTTTCAGTATCAACAACAGCATATGCAAAAGGATACATGCCATTGTTTCCATCTACTCCAACAGCAGTAAGAAGTTGTCCACCCTGTTCAGTTTTAAACCAGCAACCATCTACCCCAATTACACTACGACAACAATTGACAAAGCCATCCCTCAAAGGTCTTAAACAAATATAGATTCTGTAAAACTCATTTCCATCTCCCTCTAACTGGACTGTACTCCCTGGATTAGTGGCTTTTAATTGATCACAATAGTCCCACAAAAGGCGGTAATGTTCAGTCATAGATCCCCTAATTCTCTATATAGCCTTTGCTCTTGCTCGATAGAATTGTGACTCAGAAATATCTCCTAACCCATCCCTTTTCACCAAGTCAGCAAAAGCACTTAGCTTCATATCTGGCATTGACCTAAATTCAGTAGCATCTCTCTTTGCAAGGTACGTGGAGTGAACCCTTTTATTCTTGAAAACCATGGCACAAGTGTGCTTGTCATTATATGTCTTTACCACAAAACTAGTGTTGTTATCGGATTGTTTTGTAGCATATATTACCCATCCACATGATGGATTTTTGCACTTTGCACGAAATCTTTTTCCTTCATCCTTCTCAAACTTGATGTCTCTACAATTTCTTGCTGTATACTCATTTACTGCCTCCTTCAAGATATTTTTTGTCTCAAATACTTGATCTGGAAAATCATAAAAATTGACTCATGTTAGCAAGACTGGAATTACCTTAAAAAAAGTAGAAATCAACAAAAAATATATAGGATTTCTTACTGAGCCTAAAATGAGGTTGTTGCATATCAACTACTCGGTTGAATGTGTGTTCTCGCGCCCGATGAGTATTTCCACCCTCCTCCTCACTGTCATCTGATTCACCATAATCAGTATCTTTTGCAGCAATATCATCCAGGTTCATGTCTCCAAGCCCCAAATCTGCATTTACACTAGTATCCTCACTACCTAGAGTATCGGGTTCTCCATCAGTGTCATAATCACTATCATACAGGTCGTCTAGAGTCCCAACATCAACTCCTCCCTCCTTATTGCCTGTGGCACATGTTCGAGTCACATTTGATGTTCTAGTGCCTTGTGTGTACCCAACATTTGCCTCCCAGTCATCCATTATTGCCTGTAGATCTTCTTCATCAAGAAAAGATAGTCATTCATGACATGCCTGTAGATGGTCTTTTGTTGTTTCTGTTGGCACTTCATAATCCACTGAGTTCCTCTCTGATGTCTTTTCAGGTACAAATGATGTCTGAACTAAGTTCTTACCTATATTTATTTGATTATAGTGTTGCTCACTAGGAGTCTTTCTTTTTCTATTAGGTGTCACTGGTGCAGGAATTGTTAATTGAGGCAACTCTTTGTTGACTTCTATATCAAAAATACATGTAGCATAGAACAAAAATGAGAAAAATCATCAAATAGTTTAAAATGACATTAATTAATACATTCTGCTACAAACAAGAAGAAAGTGCTTAAAAACAATGGAGTTATATATAATTAGTTTAATATGTATCAAGAGTATATATAAACATTTTTATTTTTTTTAGTAATTTCACTGATTTAATCACACATTAAAGCTTACGCCTTCATATCTGTGAAAGGCATCAAATATGAATAATCAATGTTGATGTCCCCTGTAAAGGTAGGTTTTGCCTTGTCACTGATTTAATTCATGTAACTTACACATTAAAGTTTACACCTTTATATATGTGAAAGGCATATATACAAATATGAATAATCAATGTTCACGTCCCATGATGAACCTTATCACTCGGCTAAAAATATGGTTTTGCATCAAGGTTTACAATTACAATTCATGGGTTAGATGAAAAGCAAACTAACCGTATTTTGGAGATTTCTCGTGATGCATTTTGAACCTCGACTCCACAACAGGTTGTTCTCCAAGAATGCTTGTGTCTTCTTCAATTTGCAGCAGTAGAACCCCAATATGAGGCACCGATCATAGGAAAATTTTATCGGTGTTTCAGAATTGGTAGCAGGGTTTCTGCCTTTGCTTCTTTTGCGTCATTAGTTTCTTCAAGGAAGGAACGAAAAGTCAATGACTTATTTACCCTTCTATACTGTATATTTGATAGGCGCGTTAGGGTATTGCAGAACACGTGGATGACGCGCAATTTCAACGGAGATATTTAACAGCAATAGACGGCAAGGTCCTTTTGCAAATGAACAGTAATAGGGTAGGGTTGTAATTGTCAAATTGAAAAGGATAGGGTCCAATCCCACAGGAGCTTCAAATGTTAAGGCCCTTTTGCGCTAATTAGCCTGATTAAAATACAAGAAAAATTTTTAAAAAATAGAAATCATTTTTAAAAATTTTACTGTGGTACCATATGTACTTTATACTTTGATCACAAAATAAAATTATGTCATTATCAAAGCATCTTTCTCAATATATATACCCATAGATAGATAAATAAATAAAAGGGATAATTAGACATAAGACATTTTTTCTCTAAAGATACACTTAATTTTACAACTTTATTCAATACTAATTGTAATTATACCCCTCTATATTATTAATATACCCTTTTTTTAATTTACTTTTATGATTTTTAATAAAAGTTAAAATATTATTTTTTATTTCTTAATTTAATTTAATTTTCTTGTAGACTATATATATGTGTCTTTCATACTCTAACCCTAGCCGTCATCCACTCTTCCTTCATCACCAATTCACCACTCTTCAAGTCGCCGCCGCCGCCGCCACCACCATCACCGCAAATGTCCACTTGATACCATCTTTCTCGATGAATGAAAGAGAGGGGAAGCAATTGACATGAAGTAAAGGAGATAGTGGTTTGACATGAACTAAAGGGGAAGGCGGCTGCTTCACAGCGAGCAGCCGCACACACTGCTACAGCAGTGTCTCTACGCTGCTGCAACAGGGCAGCTATTGAGAATTGCTGCCGAGCAGCAATTCTCAGCTATTTTTCCTTTTTTCTTTTTTCTTTTTTTTGAATTTTTCATGGTTTCCCTGCCGTTTCTTCCTGTTTTATTTTTTTATTTTATTTCACTTAAACCAGTCTATGGTGTGTTACCATTTCGGTGTGTTACAATTCTACCATTCTTTTGTTATGGCTGTTACCATTCTTGCTATGTTCTATTGATGAGGTTTTTGTTATTATTACCAAATTTTCTTCTTCTTCTTCTTCTTCTTCTTCTTCTTCTTCTTCTTCTTCTTCTTCTTCTTCTTCTTCTTCCTTTTTTTTTCTAACAATAACAATGTCTTCTGTTTTTTTCCTTTAGTCGACGCCTGGTGGTGGAGGCCCTTGGGTGGTTCTTGTAATCATTTTTTTGGGTATGTGTGGTGCTTTTACCTTTTTTCTACAATGGTAACACACTGTTTACTTGTTTTTGGGTCTTGTTGTCATGTGATTGTTACCATAATTATAGATTTTCTTTACTGGAAGAACATTGTTAATATGTTCTTCCTCGACTTATTATGGTTTGTTACCATAATGTTGTACTGCTAACATAGGTTTTCCGATGAAATTTTTTGCAATGGTAACACACTATTTAGGTGTTTTTTGGGTCTTGTTGCCATGCAATATGTGATTGTTACCATCATTATAGTGATTTCTTTAACGGAAAAACATTGTTAATATGTCTTTCCTCGACTTATTATGGTTTGTTACTATAATGTTGTATCGGTAGCATAGTTTTTCTAGAGAAAAAAACTAAACTTTTTTACCATGATTTTCTCCAAAATTTTGTCAACGTGATTTTTTTGTGGTTTTTTCTCTCTCTTTTTTTTTCTTTTTTTTTTCATTTTAACTAAGTGGTGGTAGTGGCTTGTGGCGGTGACCAGACTTTCATGGTTAGTGGTGGTGACGATGACGGCAATGGAGACTTGGTGGTTATGTGACTATTTGTTGTTGTAATAATAATAATAATAATAATAATAATAATAATAATAATTGAATTTAATAAAAATTGGTTTGGGGTACTTTTACAATAGAAAAGGGTAATTTTACAAATAGTTTTAAAAATAAGGTATTTTTCAAATCCCCTATCAACAAAAGGAGTTTTTATCAAAAGAACTCATAAATAAATAATATTTTTAAGAATTTCAAATTAAAAAGGCTAAATGTCGGCCCTGCAGAAGTAGCCCAATGCGTGGGCATAAAATTTTGGGCTACTGCATAAGAAGCCCATCAGTCCATCCTAAAAGCCCAAATGATATAATCTACAATTACTACTATATAAAATGTGGAATCCATGTAAAATATTCAGATTTCACATTTGCTCTTACTCTTTTTCTTTACTTCCTATACTATCCGTTACCTTTATTCCACCACATTTATTCACTACATTACTACATAAATAGTTTATTCTATATTGTCCATAATCTTTATCATACATTTTAGTATAGTATTAATAAAGTCATCTGATTCAATCAAATTATATCACGTAACATCAATGCTAAGTGAATTGAACTAGAGATCCATCTAGCAATTTATTTCAAAATTCCAAGTAGAAAATGAGCTCAATGACTATTCTTTTCTTTCACTAGATAATAAGTCTTTTCTCCTAATTCATTATGAATAACAAATGTGCAAAATTCCCTGTATACAAAATTTTTGAGCACAAATAATTGTGTAACATTTTTAGTTAATGCATATTGTAGTCATTTTTTCTTCTTTAATTTCATATTAGAACTATGTTTTATATGCGTATTCATTTTCGACTTGAGATCATTGATAAGGAAGATTGTATATGTTACACTTTCAATTCAAGCTAATTTTGTAGGTTGTAAATTTAGTGAAATGGAAAGATATATATATATATATTTGAATCTTGATTTATGTTTTAATATGTAAAATTCATGAACAAAATTAGTACGATATTGATTTAGTTTCGTGTTTTTGTTTTTTATTTTTGTTTTAATATTGATTTATGTTGCAAAATGTATAATATATATGAATGTTATTATAAAATTAATCATTACAACTTAAAAAATATATATTAATCATTACATGAATATTTGATTTCATTTAATTCCTTCATCAAGACAAATGAATATCATAAAATAATTATTATTATATTTAATTTAATTTAATAATATTAAATGTTTATAACTTACATATGGTTATACTACAATTAATTATTTTAATGTGATGCAATTGCCCACCACATCAACGTTCATATTTCATCTCTTTATGTATACTTCACTCATTATAAATTGATCATTGAGATCCAAATAAATTCAAGAATATTGAAACACAAATCAAACTTATACTTTTCTTTTAATTAATCTAATCTTAGTTTTAACCCGTTCTCTAGCGAAATGGCTTTGTCCGTATCAACTAAAAAAAGAGAGCATTGTATGCTAATAAAGGAATTGAGTGCGTTTGATAAAGAATGAAGCATCAAATTAAATTTCCATAATTTGTAAGAGTTCCATTAAAAAATACACGAAGGCAGAAGGTCTCGTCCAAGTTCAAAAATTAATTTTAATGGATGAAGATGTAATACTTTTATTTTAATACTTTATATTTTTAGTTTATATGTAAATCACTATATTATTATCTTAGCAATTCGTTTATATACTAACTCATTTCTTTTAATGTCTTTGTAGGCTAACAAAATCTAAGCTACATTATTTGGTGATACAATCCAAATGATTAGTGATACAATGGTATTCGTAAAGGGAATACATATAAAATTCAAAATAGAAATATTAGAAAAATATATGTTTTGCTTTTACGCGGAGTTTCAACGCAATAAAAGTGTTGGTCAAATGAGATAGTAAAAGCCAAAAAAAATATAACATTAACAAGAACTATTATGTATAAAGAAGTGCTTTTGTAATAAAGTATTCTAATGAAAATTACATATTTAAAATATATTCATTGGAACATACAACAACAACTAGTATATATTAAAAGGGGGAATGAGTGGCAAACTTTTAATTTCCCACTTCACCCCCACTTATTTGCCTAATTTGCATTAATACCCCTATTTAATATTTAATTATCTTTATTTTTTTATTAATAATAATAAGTTTAATCAATTCATAACTTTAACCTTCTATGTCCAAAAGAAAAAATAATAATAATAACTTTAACCTTCCATGTCTTTTGATTTTCTCCTCTCTTTTTTTCAATTTTCTTTCCCCCTTAAACTTTCACACAAGTTATGAATAAATTTTTTATTTTATTAAATTCGCCTGTTATAATATTAATTTTTATAAGTTACAATATTTGCAAATTCCTTTTCTTTGTTGAACATGTTACAATTCAATATTATATATACACAAAAATTCAGTTGGTCACTCTTAAACCAATAGAATTTAAAAAGAGATAATGTAATGTGATCTTAGACTGACTATCTTTCTCAGCGTACTTGATATATCATGATCTGTTTTACATTCGATTTATTAGTATAGTCATCATACTTCAGATGTCTGTTATTATCGTTTCAGTATTTTTTTCTTTACAAATTTTTCATTTATCTCAACAAAGTTCACTAAGATTATTACTTCAAAGATATGAGCATATATTTCAACATTTTACATAAGACATGCAACGCACGTGCTTATCACTCGTAATACAAAATAACGTGTGCCTAAGAGATTTTCATTTTCCCCAAAATTAAAAAAGAAAAAAAATGGAAAATGAGGTGTCTAAATTTGGAATTGGCATTATTCAACTTTTAATTTTACACCCATGCACGGACATATCTTATTAACTAAGTAAAATGTACTGAAACAGGAAAACATCCAAAAAAAAAATAAGTTACCGACACAAAAAATAGTAAAAATCAGTTTTTTAATCGAGATTATTGCAAATTTTAGAAAACATCTTTGTATACAGCATTTGTCGTTTTATTTGTTGGTTTCACCTCTTTATCTTAATACCAGAAACAAACTGCAATTGTCACACCAACATGATGAACATTTTTTTTTTTTTTTTGGGAAAAAGATTAAAAATTACAAAATAAATTGTTTTCAAAAATATAAAAATATCAACACAATTAAAAATTACAAAATATGAAATATTGTATTATAAAAACATTAGAAATGTGAAGTTTATGATCCTACAGGACTAATATACAAATTTTGGAAAATAACTTTAAAACTCAAATACAACTATAACCAAAAAAAAAAAAAAAAAAAATCCAACATGAACCAATTTATAAATAATGCATCAGCAAGTGGTAGTAGATGGGAATAATAATCCTTGTAAAATTCCAAAGAATTTTAAAGCCATCGATTTCTTACAATTGATCCAATTTTAAAGGTACATGTTCCAGTATATATGAATAAAAAAGGATAATTTAAATTATAATTTAAGCTACTACATTAACAAATTTTGTTTACAAGATTGCATTCACTATATATAGTATAAAGACTATTTAATTTGGTTTTCTTATTTAATTCAATAGGCTATTCGTATTCAAGAAAATTCCACAAATCAGTGCAAATGGATTATAAAACCTGTGTTACATCAGTCATACTGTTTCCTCTCTTCTTGTATAGACTGAAAAATTCGAGCAGCAGACTCTGTTGCTGATCTAGCATTACGAGGAACGACCTTGATCACCCGAGCAGGGCATTCTGGTTCAGGAGACGACAGACTACAATCGGGGACATTAACGGCTGGAGAAGCAGGAAAAAGTGGAAGCACATTTCTTCCTTCCGCGGCATTACCTTCTGGATTAATCTGTGATCTTTCAGTGTGACTGCTTGCCGTGCTCGTCTGTTGATCGTTATTCCTGGCTGCATGAGGCTTTGTCACATCGGGAACGGCTTTGTTCTGGCCTGGCATCTGGTTTGGTGCATTGCATGAGTTCTGATGTTGGAGGTTGAATTGGTTGGTTTGTTCAACAGATGAACCTGAAAAGGCCAGATTAGCGAAGGGCATGCCATAACTTGGGAAGTATCCTTGAAGCCCGGCTGGAGGGAAGGATGGTACTTGATACTGATGACTCAAAGTAGGAACTCCGTATACAGGAGTTGAGAAATTACTAGTCCATGGAGGGAATCCTGGAGGTCCACAGGCAGGACCCGTAAATCCTGTTCCCGGGTATGGCTTGTATACTAGTCCATCAGTGGGAGACATCACAGGAATCAGCCATTGGTGCCCGAGTGGCTGATTGAAGTACCAGGGTCCAGCATTTAGGTCACTACTTGCAGCCGGTAATGGAGGAGGATTTCCTGAAAATGGCATAGAGGGAGACGGCTGACTAACATTTTGCCCTGAAGAAAGGGGCGACTTTCCCATGGTATTCTCAGCAGAGCATTCAATCTCAGGATTTGGCTTCTCGGTGTCGATTTTGCGCTTGGAAATATTTTGAGGAGCTTTGGCAATATAATCTGAGGGGAGTTTCTTTGAAGGAGAAACTTTTACAGGTTTCTCCAAATAAGTGGAGTCTCGAACAAAAGATGTGGTGACGCCGCAATCAATCTCTGGACCTGACATAATAATAGGAACGATTACAATACTACTTTAGTGAACCCGAGATAAAGGCCGAAGGCAATTATAAAAGATATTTGAAGTGGATAGCTCTTCTCACCTTTATTAGTCGATGCAACTCAAATACTTGAACTGCAAAAACTCGCTGTTGACTGGAAAAAGGAGTGTTAGGGTCAAAGACGCGTGACATAAAGGTTATAGCATGTATGAAATAAATGCAAGTACAGCCAATGCCCAGAACTGATGCTTTGAATCTATAACCCATATGAGAAATTTCCTATACAGCACATTTTCCAATCAAATGGGAACGGAGAAACCATCAGAATCTTCAACAACAACACAGTATTAGGTAGATAATTTGTGTCTAATATAGTGAATTCAGTTTCATAAAGATAGATAGAAATATTGAATTGAAGAGCGCTCAAACTTAAACCCAGGAAGAAAAGAAAGATTATTGCATGGAAAGGAGAGTGTCTTAATCTTGTTTGTGTGAATGGGTAACATAATTGCATATACTCACACTACCAGAATACAAAACGGAAACAAAAACATACTCCCGAGAGCAAACAAACAGACAAAGAAAAGTGGTTCGCTTCCCATCGACTCACCTGGAACCAAATGTGTACACTCTAATTCCCACCAAGCTATATAAAAGATGATAAGCTGCTGAAAAACATCAAGGTGCCCAAAATGAAAATGCTGAGGTCAAGGGAATCATTGGACTGTGCAGTAATAAACCCACCCAACTTAAATAGCGTCAAAACACATCAAATTGCAAAAAAAAAAAAAAATGTCTCATCCTACAAATGGCAGACTTGAAAAGATAATCAGTATCAAGTTGTAAGATGAGCAAGATGAAACCACATTGCCAGAAATGGTCTTCTGCATTGCCTACAGCCAAAGGAGTCAAAATGAAATCCGACTGTAAGGATTGCTTGTCTTTTCCAAAGAATAACTTATGCTTCGAAGTATTATGTCCTAGTAGACTAAATCTCCTTAAAAACTACCAAAGTATCCCAAATCCCAAAATATATGATATCTTTGAAGATTGTCCCTCTAATACACACCTCCTGGTGAAAATTTTTTGACGATGTTGATAAAAATTCTACCTGTTGGAGCAGCTGTCGTTTTAACCCTCACTCACATTAATCAAACCCAGAATACTGAAAAACCACACTATTTGTTCTGGCAAGACACTTTTACTCTTTCATTGATGCTACTGAAATGTCTTCCGTAAACCGCGAAAAGCTGGGGTGAAATTTAACTGTGATATTAGAAGAAGTATTTTACTGTCATTGTTAGCTCAATGTTGTGTGAGGGTCAAAATGACCACAGCCTCAACAGGCAATTTTTTTTATTAAACTTGGCAATATAGTTTTTACCAGGTTCAACATAAGGTATCTTCAAACAGGTTTGAGCTATCCAATTCTCCCAGACAAGACAACTTTCCACACAACAGCACAGTGCATTCACAACTCACAGGTTATCCAGTAAGTAGTCATCCTCTTTGCATGTATCCAAGTAAAGAAAGATGCATCACCAGAACAATAATGCAAAATTATAAAACTGAAAACAGCAATAGAATAAGGAGGATGCAGAAAATCAAAGGTGTTAGAGGTCTTCGACAGCATGTTCAATTGAAAATATATATTCTCCACCTTTTCATCCGATAGTTATGCGACATCGTAATATTCAAGAGCACCAGAATATTGATTTGACTATGAAAGTGATTAAAGCAACATCTATACCAATAGGCAAGATTCAGAGACAGCACAACAGGAGGCGGGGGTGGGATTTTTTTTTTTTTGGGGGGGGGGTGGGGTTTGTTGGGGGGAGGGGGTGATAACAGAAGGTGCTTTCAGGGATATGCTTCTGCTCCATTGTAACAAATATGGTACTGCAGTAAAGCCAATGTTCAATTCTACATATACACGTAACATGGCGAGCAAAACCAAGGATAGATCGGAAGAGCACACTCCGATGGGCAAAGTTCAGAGAAAGCATGAGGGGACAATGGGGGAGAATAAATATAGCATAAGGCATTTCAGGGATATGCTGCTGTCCCATTTTAACAAATAGGGAAATTTAATAAAGCAAATATTCAATTCTACATAAACATGTCTCATGCAAGCACAGATATAAGAAAATTAATAGATGAATTGGGGATTATATATGGAATTTTAGTGAAGCGTTTTTGCCAATATTTCAGAATAGATAGTGTTTACATGATGGAATGTACACAAAACAGTTAATAATGACACAAATGTATCATTCTGAAAGGCTAAAGAAACTCACGACCAGGAAGAAGAAGATAAAGCTATGAGCAAAGAAGACAAAACAATGACAGTAGAAGTAGCCATTTTCTTTATTTTATATTCTTTATTGCTTTGTTTCACTTGTTCCTCATCCTTCACTCACTTCAGGATTTAGTAATGCAGATCTATGTTTCTATCATTACAATTCCAAAAAGCCGCCTCATTGATTGTGCCTTCACTCTCTTCGGATTTAATAATGCAGATCTATGTTTCTATCATTACGATTCCAAAAACCCACCTCATTGATTGTGAATTACGTGGATGGGGGGAAAAGATAACTTCTTTACATAATAACTATTTCCTTAATCCAAATCCTCTAAGAGATAAAATTTAGGTAGGAGGTTAGAGAACTTACTTGGCAATAGCTCGCCTGGCTTTCCAGAACTGCTTCTGGCCTATCATTCCTACAACATCATCAGGAGATATATCCATTCCAGATACAAAATCCACCATAGAAGTCTCAGACACACTATCAGCCCTGTCCATATTTCCCATTTGAGGAGACCTACATGAACTGTCTTCATGAGAAGTCATATCCCCACTCATATCATGTACAATATTTTGTTGTTCTAATGGAAAATCACTGAATGAAGAGGAATTTATTTTGTTTATGCCCAAACTAGGCTCCACTGTAATAGCATTGCTCTGGACAGAGCCTGAAGGCTGTGACCCGGCACACAACTCTGGAAGCAGTCTACTATCACCCTTTTGTATTGTGTCCGTGCTATTACCACAATTAGCTCTTGGTTCAACAGACTGAGAGCTATCAATTATTTTCCGTAGACATTCAGTTTCATTTCTTGATGATATATTTGACAGGGCTTTATCTAACTGCTCCTGACTGGTCACAGAAGCCCCCACATTCACTTGCTTGAGGCTTTTGCTGTCTTGATTCATATTGTGCATACCCATGCTAGTCTGTTTTGGTTCTTTACCACATGAATTCTGAAACTTCAATGAATTATTGGAACCAACGCAGTCGGAGGGTGTGAATTTTTCAGTGTTCAAACCACCAAGTCTTTTGCCACGCTCTTGATCTGAGGGGGAGTCAGTGAAAATAGGAACTGTAAAATCATCTTCATCCAACTTCTTTTTCTGCGTTAATGTCATACTAAAATTTGAATATTGGCTGTATGACTTCTCAGCTTGTTGTCCAGGAGGTAGCTGATGGGTGAGAAACCTACTCCTTTCGTTTCCGGTACCCTAAAAGCACAATTACTTAGCAGTAGCAAGAACAATTCAATACACGAAGCCAGCAAAGAAAACCAAGCATAGAGGTGCATATTTCATCACGCTAAATGCACATTAAAGGGGTTACTCTTCAGTCTTTGTTCTTATTTTTATCCTTCAGTCTTCCTGCCAAAAATTATTTGAAACCCCATAAATTCACGCCTCTTTAGAATAAGATTTTGTATGACATTTTTCAGTTTTTCAAGTGTATATTAATCTTCCCTTCAAAAAAAGTGTATATTAATCTTTCTTGCTTTAAACTTCAAGTAACATACAGAAAATTAAACCATCAAGACAAGAGTATAAATGCTAAAAGTAATGCCTAAAATGAGACTGTGGACCATTCTGCAAAAGTTCTAATGGAAACACGGCATAATTAAAATGGAATTCATATGTCGCAGGAAATTAACAATACCCAGCAGCACAGGCACAGCAGATCATGTAATTTGAAAAATATATATATATATATATATATATATGGTTCACCTGGCTTGAAGAAGCAGGAGACTCTACGTTGGAAGTGTTGGCAGGGCTAAAGGGCAACATCCCATTACTGAATCCCTGTGAAGTGACACTGAGCTGCTCATAAAGGGCCATCTTGTTTCTTGGAGGTGCTCTTGGCCCTCCTTTATCTGTATCATTCACATGAAGCCTTGGAAACATTGGAACCATAAATCTATCCTCATCTTTCCCTCTTTTCATCTTCAATCTTATTCAGAAAAACACCAACTTTTCTCCTATTGACAATAGTTGAACTAGGTCCGTGATTCTTGTAAACCTTCAACAAACTCACCTGAAATCCCAGGTCCCAGATTCAATATTAAATCTTAATATTCCATACCAGGAGAAAATTTTCAGCAAACTGAGCTATCTAATCAACCCTAGGGTAGCAAAAAGCTCAAGAATTCTACAAACTCAAGCCACAGATCGAACTTCTCAATCCAAAGTTGAACTAACCCGATTAAGGGAAAATCGCAATACAGCTTTATCACTCGGAGATTCGATTAAACACAGCAAACCCACTCAGAAAAAAGAAGAATCCCCCAAACCCACACACCATATCGATTATATCCTCTCAAAATCAACCTATATCGGAAACCCACAAAAGACACATCAACAGGCAGTAGTTTAAGCTTTCAACCACAATAATTGATTCACAGTGAAATTGGACGGTAAGAAATTGTAGAAATGAAGAACATAAACAAGAAGTTCAAGGATTGCCAAGGGAAGAAAGATCAAAGAGGTGTGTGAAAAGGGAAAAAGTGCAATCCTTTGTGGACCCAATAGATGACTGGATAGAATTAGAGCCTAGAAATCTCCTCAAGAAATCAATAAAAAAATTGAGAGTTGAAGATGTTAGGCTAGACTAGGATTACTGCATAAATGCCACAAATTTATTTTCTTTATTCGAACAGTAAATATGCCACGTTTTCAAGATTTTGTGTTGTGATATTATTATTATGGCTATAATCAAAACTAGTTCATTAATTGGTCATATACATATTTTGCTTGGCTTTTCCCGAAATACAAATCAGAACTTTGAATGAGACCCTTAAGTTGAACGGAAAAAGAAAGTATACCTAATAATTATAATAATATATAAAAAAACAATACTAGTCTTCCTGCGCCACTTAAAAGTAGATGGCATATTTATGTAAGCAACATGTAAGCCAGACATGTGACCCAAAAAAAAAAAATTATGAGTGAAATTTGTTTTTTTTTT